>NW_020870573.1:52373-64873 GCF_003789085.1 Penaeus vannamei
CAACTGGGTAGGTCCACTTCCATTTAGCCTATTGAACCCAAAAATTAAATTGACTTTTTCCTTAGAGTATTATGACGGCTGTTAATAGTAAAGAACTCCGTTATCATAAATAAATGAGGGGAATTTTGGTTTTACTTCTGATTATAACAATACCAAGTAAATTATACAAATAGTCATCTAGCTATATCGAGCATCTCACAGCGCACTCTCACTGGCTAAACGTGGTGACATCATTAGCTCCGCCCCATTTCTTGACCCCAACAATTTGTGTGATACTTCATGGTAAGTTCTTTTCAGTGCATTATTTTGAAAATGGTTCAGTAATAACAATGGCAAAAAGATTATCAAAAGAGAAACCAAGGAAAAAAGAAATAAAACTAATCTATAATACTTTCATCTAGCTGGAGTGCTCATACCTAGTTATACTTTCCTTGAATATAAGTAGGAATCGATGTTGTTATTCGAAATTAGCTACACTATTCTTTGCTATAGCTTTCTTTGGAACTCTGTACAATTAAGGGGTTCTCATTGATTCGACACTAAATGTGTTATTTATGTTTAATATTTTTTTCCGTAAACAAAAGATAAATCAAGTTCTGTGAACATACTCACAATCCTCGTTTTAGGGCACCGCGAGTGAGCCTCATGGCCTCATTTTGTACAATTTCTATACTAACTCCGATGCTTGAACAAAACTAGGTACAGCGTGATACTCTATGGCGTACTGTATGCACGACAGGTAAGATAGACTAGCAGTATTGACGTTGATTCCATGGTCTTTGCCGGCAAATGTCCAAAGTGGCCTCAGCCGTTCTCACCTTTTCCTCGGGTTTTTGATAAATTCTGCATCATTGACAATTACTATATAATTAGTACTTTTATCATAATTTCTCTTCATTATCATTATTTCCTTAATCACTGTTATTTTTCATTTTTTCAGTGATGATTATTATTGATATAATCAGTATTATTATCATTCTTACTATCTATGATAATGATAATAATGATTATGATAATATTGATATTATCATCATTATCGTTATTATTGTCGTTACTATTATTTTGCTTGTTATCATCATTATTATTATTATGACATTATCATTATTACTAATATCATCAAGATTATCTAATTATCATTATTTCTATAATTTTATCAATATCAGTATCATTATTACCATCATTATTATCAACTCGACATTTTATCTTGTTTTGCTATCATGTTTGTAACTAGTATCATAAGTATCATCATCTTTATCACTAATGTTACAATGACAATTCTTTCGTTACCTATCCCCCACAAAATAAATAAAAAATAAAAACTGTCACTATAACCTTTCTGCATCTTTATTACTTCCCTTTTCCATTCCTTTCATTTTCAGTCTCGATTCTTCGTCCTCCTTATTTTCCTCGTCTTTGTTATTCCTTCCCTTTCCTTGTCCTCCCCGAAGCTGCGCAGGATCACCTCTGTAAGCGGTCCGGGCCGGTATGCAAATCCTGGCCTCCCTCAGGGGTCCTGCGTGCAAAATTTAATCCTGCCTGACAGCCAACACTTGCCATGTGGCCCTGAAGGCATAACTAAAGGAGAAGGAGTGTAAACTATTATGTATGTTATGTGAAACTTGGAAAAGCGTATAGAGATTATATGTTCTTTCCTCTCTGTCTGTCTGTTTGCTCTCTCTCTTTTTCTGCTTCTCTCTTCTTCTCCCTTTTCTATCCTTTTCTCTCCCTCCCTCTTTTCCTTCTCCTTTTCTATCCTTCTCCCTCTTCTCTTTCTCTCACTATCCGTCTCTTTTTCACACATACACGAAGTCTAAAGGCTGTTAACCTCCATGTAAGTAGTAATTCATAATACACAACAAACTGGTGGATCATGCTACTACCCCTTTGCCCCTAGCTTTTAATTCGCCCTTTGAGAGAATATGCCGGCTTCCCCGTGTGTCCCCTGGTCAGACTGTCCTTGAGAGTGTGCGATCGACTCGATCACCGTGTGTCAGCAAGTGCTGGCGCGACAGAGATTAGTCCTTACCCACCGTGGTACCCAGTCACAGCGGTAACCTCCAGGCGACAATTGCAACTTCTCGCGCCCGGGCGGGGCGCGAACCGCCGACCCCTGGGATGAAAGGCTGACACGTTACCACTGTACTAACTTGTAGGCTTCCTCAAGCCAGTAATGTGACAATATATAGCTCACGTGATCTCGGGTGACCTAGCTCTCTGTCTCTCGTCCTGAGCGGCCATGACCGGGCATTGCCAAGCCGGCTCTAGTTCAGCAGCCCTAACGGAAAGACCTCTGTTCCTGCCCAGCTCCGCAGCATTGAGTCTTGTACCCCCTGGTTACTCCGGGCCATGATGTAGCCGGTTGACTGAGTGTCTTCGGAAGTACTTTAGTGTGTTGCTGCCCCGTGTTAACATCTCGCCCGTATATGAAGCCAACAACCACTTGGCAGGTGTAATAATCTCTTTAAAGTTCTGTTTTGCTTTTTTCGCTACCTGTCTCTGGTACTTTATAATCTCTGAGTACTACGAAATGCTACAGGGAAAGTGATTATCGCTCTCCCTTCTCTGTTTCCCCTCCCCGCTCACTCTCTCTCTCTCTGCTAACAAAAAGGCTGATCACCGTAATATTGACGGAAATAATGATAATGACAGCAGCAACAGTAAGGCTAACAGCCATACCGATAGTGATGTTAATTGTAATGTTGATGTTAATGATGATAATTTTAATAATGATAATGATAATTATTATAATACAGTTTTAATTATTATAATAATTACGATAATAATAATAAAAATAATACAATGACAACATTGATATTTATAATTATAATGATAATAATGATACTGATAATAACTAGAGTGGCAGTGATGATAATAATAATGATTATGATGATGATAATGATGATAATAACAAATTGTTGTCAGTGGCTTGACCTTTGGTGACCAACTGCTGCGATTCCTCCACGTATGTCTTCCAGTTCATCCGCTATTGATGACGATTTATTTCGCATATTCAGTCAGTAATTACAATATGCATCTTCTATACTTGTCACAACCCTATTCGTCTTTACTTGTATAATGAAATACAGTATATCAGTGTACATAAAGCCTTAAATTGCCTACAAGACCGTTGGGCAGGATATTACACCATCCGCCATTGTAGGATTCAGATAGGATAATGACCCCGCTATTCCCCTCATCCCGTTTCACCAAAATCCATTTCTTAGCATATTAGTCAGCCTCGTTTTTATGTTCACGTTTTATCTTTTGCTGAAACCAAGCATAATAGTTTGTATCTGATAAAGAGCAACACAGCCCAAGCCAAGATAAGCGAGAAGCAATGTCGTGAAGCGTTCCACCTGCTCATAACATCACCAGTTACTCCAATCAGCTTGCCATAATTAGGGAGCATTGGCCATCTCTCGCTTCCTCGACGTGATGTTAGGAAAGCTTCACGGTCAGAAGCTTCCGCGCAGCCAGAAGTCGCTGGAAGTCGCATCAGGAGGGTGGGCGGTCTCTACCGGACTCAGGGAGGAATGGACTAAACACAGAGCAAAGTTAATTAAGAGGACCTGAAAGTCAAAGACAGCCAGCTGTACTATATATTGTTTCTGGTCAGATCTTCCATAAACAAAATATTCATGTTAAGTCATGGTATGATCTACATTCACTATAAGGAAGTCAAGCAGTGCAGGGTTTTGCGAAGGAGAGTGACGACATCCACAGCGCAACGACTTTCAACAATAGAAACAAAAGTATCCAAGGATCGGGGTAGCAGCCTAGCGTCGGAGGGCGTTTTCGACACAAAAACAATGTCTGCTTTAGTAATGATTTTAGAACTCTCGATCTGTCTGCCCGCCTGTTTATTTGTCTCTGTCTATCCGTCTGTCTCTCTATGTATCTGTCTATCTGTCTGTCTCTATCTCTATCTCTCTTTCCTCGTCTCTCCCTTTCTCCTCCTGATACTAATCCGCGCATTGCTTAAATAAGTTTCAACGCGTCGTCACCTCACGTAAATAATGCAGGACATTTGCTAGCCTTAACCAGCACAAGAATATATATAATATATATATATATATATATATATATATAATATATATATATATATATATATATAAAAAATCCGGTGAAGAATAACGAAAAAAACAAATGATTTTTTCGATACATGAAAAAAGAGAGAGAGAAAAAAAACAAGAAGAAAAAAATAAACGAAATAGAAAGGCGAGTACGATCGGGAAAGATAAACAACAGAACTTAAACGAAAGAAAGACAGATGAGAGAAACACGAAAAAGGTAATGAAAATTGAAAATGAAAACAGAAATACAAAACAAATAACCTCATCGTATCATTCTCTCGGTGTTTAAGAAGGAAATGAAATGAAGAAGCACGAAGTTCGAAATTATGTCATCAAAAGAGAAATGTTGATTTTGAGGTATTACCAGTATCTAAATATCATTTGTTGCAAATCGTTTTCGCTTTTGTTATTATTGATATTATACATTTTGTCATTAATCTTATTACTATTATTATCTTCATTAGTGACGCCATTATTAATATTATTGTTATCATAATGATAATCAGTATTATCAATATTCTTATTCGAAAGTAAGTGTGTCAGATATTCAGCTCACAGCGGAGGGTTCATGCTGTTCCCAGCAGGCATGCTTTACGTAAGGTTCCCAAGATGATATCAGGGCTGACTTGGCCAAACCAGTGGAATCCTTTTGAAATTGCCCCAATGGCAATGGGGCTGACTTTCACTTCCTTGCAATCCCCTATCCTCTATTTCTTATCTCAGGTCTTGGCATCGATCAACTTTCTCCTGTTCTTTCCCAGTGACCCTGGTGTCAAATGGACATGAAGCATCGACATTTTACAAACACGACATTCTTTTTCGAAGACTATATCTGGCTTAGAATGATTCAAAGTTTTGTCATTTTGGATCTTCATGTCCTAGAGAACTTTCTCCTTGTATTCCTCAACCACTGCAGCAGCTCTTTGTTCATATCACATTTTTGCATATTCTGGTTTGCATTTCCAGCAAAGTTGCCAGTGCAGTGCCTGTGCTATCTTATGTCTTCAGAATTTGTACTGTTTTTGGGCAAGATTTTTACACTCTGATATCGTGTGCAATCGCCGCCTCTCGTTCTCCACATAGTCTGCGGAGGGGAGATGTTCTTCCTGTCTACGTGGTGTTTAATAGTTCTTGTTCTTATTGTTCTTGAACTGATATCAATGTACCCTCTGTGGCCCTTTTCAAGCCACCACTTTCTGTCCTCTTTCTGTGAGGAAGGAGAGGACAGAACGTGGAAAAGTGGATAGGGAGGAAGGAGTGGATAGAAAGTCGAAGAGTGGATTTATTTTCGAATTGATATAGTTTTGTATAAAATCCTATCAGAATACATCAGCGTTTAATACGTATCATATTTTTTGGACAAGACAACGTAAATGCCTTTGATAAATGAAATGCAGCTCGGCAAAATTACTCTTTGGATGATAGTGACTCTATATGCAAAGATCTGCACATTCATTTGCATAGACCCCCCAAAGAAAGACAATATGTATGCAAAGATTATTAATCCAATATTTTGTTTTTAGGGTGAGAAAGGGGGGGGGGGGTGCAGCAGCGTATCCACAAAAGAAAAAATATGTATGACAGTAATAGATATTGTATCGTACTGCATTTCCGGTCGTTTATAGAAGAGGAAGGAAGGGCAAGGCCAGTCGTGGGAAGGAAAACAACGATTATTAATCTGAAATGGATAGCTTTCCCCGGTACTTCTATTTCATTGTAACATATACACACAGACATACACACATTGACACAGACAATCACCTGCTCATATATATGCATACATATACGCCGTACGCACACATGGACACATACACACACACTCACTCTATATGTGTGTATGTATTTATACTTATGCATACACACATGCACCCACGCACACACACACACATGCACACAGACGTACAATAATATATCACATTCAATTTGATATTTTTTATCATCTGTTGAAGGGGTTAGAACAGAACGGTCTACGGAAAGGATATGCAAAAGATTATTTTGAAACATACAATCCTTACCTAAACGAGAAACTCATCCAGTGCTTCCACAAGTATGTTACACAGGAAAAATCGAAAACTTCATTAGGCTATCATGGAAAATCCCGTACGAAGACAATGGAAAAGGTACGCATCTACACGAGAGTTAGTAATAACTAGTAATAACAGTATTAGGATTATACAATTGCCCAGTCAATAATAACAGTCACAGTAATGCGGAGCCGGATTTATAGGGGGCAAAAGGGACTATTGCCAGAGGGCAATAGGGGCTTTTTTTTTTTTTTAGAAAATAGCTTAATGATCATGCGTGTAGAGGGTGCAGGGTGCTTTCTCCCTTTGAATAACGATAAATTGGCAACAGTAAAATAGTCATCAAAAATATATATAGTTATAAATGGCTCTGCAATACCACGATGATTAAGAAAATGTATGATAGGTACCAGACATTTATTAACAAAAGTATAGAATCATTGTAACATTATTAACATATCACTATTGTCAAATTGTAGTCAAAGCTATTCTTACGGTCAATAAGATTGAGAAAAGTAAAAGTTTTCGTTGGAGGCTAACACATTTTTCGGTGAAATGCGGTTTATCATTCATGTTAGTTCATTTCTTTATTTGAAATGTAAATCACCTTTCATTGCCCAGAGCAAATCCTCTGAAACCCTCAAGCAGAACTGCTTATCCAGTTTTGCTTGGAATTATGGACGAAACGGCTGTCTCTTCATCCGCTTCGCTGTCGGAATGGCCCCGAGTGGCGTATGGCCATAATTTCCCTATACACCTGAGAACATTCTGACAAATTCATTTTCCGTCACATGGCCTAAATACCTCATCTGCAAGTAACTGCTGCGCTGACGGCCAAGTTGCTCAGCACAGACAGAAGACTCCTGCACCGTCACGGTGAGTGAGCCTTTTTGAACACGGATTTTGTATCTAAGAAGTTGGTGACTTCGGCGGCCAGCGACCATTACAGCAGTGACTGCACCGGTGTTACTAGCATTATGCCACAATACTAGTAGTAGTACTGCTCTGCCGTCCATCTGTTTACAAAAATAGCCCTCGAGCACAAGGGCGCAAGCGTCAAATCTCTCAAGAGTCGTAAAGTGATGTCATTAAATGTATACATGATTACGAACAGAGTGATGGGAGAGGGCAGCGCGAGGAAGAGGCAGGCGGAGAGGGGAGGGAGGCTGCGAGGGCCGAGCGGAGGAGGGCAGCGCAGATTACAGCTCTCAACTATTTGCTGAACATTCCATGGGTGTGGCTGCGTGTGCACAGCGTGGCGGTGCACATGTCTCTCTCTCTCCCTGCCCTCGCAGTTCAGCGGAAGTATAGGAATAGCAGTGATAATAACGATGATGCAATAATAATTATAATTGTACTGTTACTATGATGACATTACGATGGTAATGATAAAAGATAAGAAATATCGTGATGGTGATCGTCATTATCATAAAGATATAACAATAATGATAATAACAATAATAAGTGATAATGATAATACTGGATAAAAAAACACCGTGTTGATACAATGGTAATAAAATCCACAATGAAGATGGAATCCAGGAGGATTCTAAAACTTTAGTATCATTTACTTCAATATAGTTTCAATATAATAATAACAATAATAATAATGAAGATATTAGTAATTATAATGATAATGATACCAACAACAACGATAATAATAATGGCAATAGTAATAATTATTATTATGATCATGATAATAACTATGATGATAATAACCATAATGATGATAATGGAAATGATAATGATAATGTTAATGATGATAATGGAAATGATAATGATAATGTTAATGATGATAATGGAAATGATAATGATAATGTTAATGATGATAATGATGATAATAATGTTAATGATGATAATGATAACAGTGATAATAATAATAACAATAATGATAATAATAGTAATGATAATGATAACAACAATGCTTATCATAATAATAACAATAATGATAATATGATAATAATAATAATGATAATAATAATAATGATATAATAATAATAATAATAATAATATAATAATAATAATGATAATAATAATAACAATGGCAGTAATGATAGTAATAATAATAAAGGTAATAATAATAATATTGATAACAGTACCAGAACAAGATAACCTTGTTTGACAATCGCAGGAAATCCAAGAATCCGGTTTACATTTCAGTTGCCGGAAGATTGGAGTTAAGATTTAAGATTCAAAGTTTATTTGGTCTAAAGGGATACAGAAGGGTTACATAAATATAGATCTTCGGACCAGGCTCTGGACAGTTATCACACATCTTAGAGAGCCTTCTTGTAGGACAATATGCATACATATATATTCATCGGTAGTTTCGACATAAAATCAATTTGAAATATAGTGAAACAAGATTGAAATACAATGAATAACAAAAACTACAGTACTTCATAAAGATAATAAACCCAAAGAAAATAAAATATAGCAAATGATGAATCAGATGGGCAAAAATTAAGGTAAAAATGTGAAACAATAAGTTCAGAGATGAGATGAATTAAAATCTAGTCTAGCGTTGTACTCAGGCTGCCAGGTTTGCAATAAAATGTACAGCTTAATACTTTTGGAGATCTTTTGTATCGAAGAAAAGCATACCAAACCACTTGATTCGATCTTTTAGCATTTCCATGGATTTCACATCTCAAATATTTCTAGCCATTTGTTAACTCTTCGTTCCATTTTATTCCTGAAAACGGTAGATTCCAAAACCCTCCCTCTCGATCTCAAGTACGTGAATACTTTATACACAGCTAGGTATATTGGCGATGGGAAGTAAATATTTTCCAATTTGACGCAGTGGGACGAAAAAATATTATTGCTCTATTGCCAATAATACGAGACAAAGACAGAAACAATCCAGTTAGAGCCCTGCTTATTACACAAATTCAGTTCACTTGAGCCCTGCTTTATTAGACTTAAATTTCTGTGACAAACAGGACACCTAGCCTAATCGTGGCTTGAGATTTTGGTCTCTAAACTTGGTTTCATTGTTTATTTTCAGTCTGATTCGTAGAAATTTCTCCTACAAAAATTAAAAGCTCTTTTCTTATGGGATAGATTCAGAATTAGTAATGGCCATATGCCCATCAAACAAATTTCGATGTAATTCTTGCCTGTAACATTCATTCAGAAAATCGTATAACTGGCTTATGTTAACTCTCTTTCCATCTATTTATCAAACTTCTCATCTCTCTATCTTACCTGTCTATCTCTCCATCTCTGTCCATCTATCGGTCTGTATCTGCCAATCAGTCTATCCATCTCGGGGTCGGATTCACTAACATACTATCATAACGCATTTACCAGCGGTCATTTACCATTGCGTTTTCCAGTGATGGAAAAGTGGGATTCACGAAGAGATGGTAAGGGAAAGGATAGATCAGTAGCAACTAGAGGTCTGATTTTGATGACAAAAGTTTCGATTCTATTTTTGGAAAAAGCACATGAGGTTTATTATCCATTTTGGTCTTATCAGTTTTCAAAAAGGATGGAAAATAATGACTTGAATGGTTATATTTTCAATGAACAATCAACAAAATAGCCCTGTGGATGAGAAGAGTGGCCGATTATGCTTATGCATGAATGATTCTAAAGTGGAATTGCTCGCAGTGGGAGTCGAGCCATAGGCCAGTATTTATTACTCAGCTTGAAGGAATTAAGTATACCTACTTTTATCAATACCTCCATGCACTCAATGAATGAAATAAAGGCATTTTATTTGATGTGCAGGATACTAGGCCTGGCTATTTTAGAATAGAACATGTCTATGTTTACATTTTGTACAATATCCATCAGTGTTGAAGTTTCAATGGCTTTCTCAGGCATTTTTTACTTCATGAAGTCTTGTTGGCCGCCTGGTATCCTACACATTAAGTAAAATGCCTTTCATTCATTCATTGAGTTCATAGAGGAATTTATAAAAGTAGGTATCCTTAATTCCTTCAAGCTGAGTAAAAAGTACAGGCCTTTGGGTTGACTCCCACTGCGAGCAATTCCACTTGAGAATCATTCATACATAAACATAATCACCCAATCTTCTCATCCACAGCGCTATTTTGATGATTGCTCAGTGATAATATAACCATTAATATCATTATTTTCCATCCTTTTTGAAAACTGAAAAGACCAAAATAAATAATAAACCCTGTGTGCTTTTCCAAAAATATAATCGTAACTTTTGTGACGTCATCAAAATCAGACGTCATGACACCTCTTCGAATTGCTACTGATCTAGTCTTTCCAGAGATGGTAATTTGCATCGACTGAGTTATAATCGTAAATCGACTCATTCTAATCGTAGCCAGCAGAGGGCTCTAATAAAGCAATGCCACTAATCAGCGAGCGCCATACATTATCTTTAAGGTTCCTTCGGCGAATCTCGTATGTAAACAGTACTAGGTAAATTTGGAAATGCAACCCCACACCATGTTTTGGGTGAATAAAATAATTATCCAATAGCCTAAGACGCATTTCGAACGAATCTAGCACTCATTTCCTTCGCAAACGAAGCATAACTACGGTATCAGTCTCGATAACTGGGGATGGCATAATGGGCCTATATATCAGGGAATTTCGAGACATCACGATGGAATACTAACAAGCATAGTATATCAATATATATTGGGTTGTATACTGGGATAGTATATTAACATATATTGGGTTGTGCTGTGCTGGCGAGGCGGTAAGGTGCTGGTCTAGCAATCTTGCGGACCTGCGTTCAATCCCACGCCCGGCCAGTGAATGGTATCCCCGGTCATTCCTTGCACACAGGGGGAGATTTGGGCAAAATAAAACATACAGTATGTCACATCAAAGAATATCCATTGTAACAAATGGAATTAAAACTAAATCTTAAATCAGATTCGGTAACGCCTAGCAACGAGCACTTGGTGAAAACAAACCCTCGTTGGTTCTAAAACATCACTGCGTTTTGCTTACAAAGTCGCTGAATTTTTTCTGAGAATTTCGTTTCTTTGCGTAAAAATGCCAAGGAAGTGTGTTGCCGTTGGTTGTTCGAACCACAACATGATGGGAAAGAAAGGTTTAACCTTTCATATATTCCCAGATCGCGAAAAGAAACATGAATAATGGAAGCGATGGGTAGGCCTACAAGCCATGAAACACTGATGGAAGTGCTTGGGCGCCTGTTGGAAAATGTTTACATCTGCTCAGAACATTTTATTGATCTACATATTAATATATAACACCTTTTCAAATTCCAGAAACAGATAATCACTTTCAAACTCTGTCTTTCTACACTACCTATCAAGGCCAAACGAGATTAACATTGTCGACATTAGGTTTTGGCAGTACATATATTCTAAAAAGCACAAAAGCAATTCTATTATTTTCATTTGATTCCTTTTTTCGTAATAGATTGATTTATCATAATTCATATTTACAGGCAAACCATCCTCGGATCCACTTCACCCAAACTTTATCCCAAGTGCCTTCAAACAATGCCCATTAAATGAAAACAAAGCAGGTATACAGTTGCCTGTTGCCTTTGTCTGAAATGTCATGTGGTCCAGCTGAAGAAACAACTGAAGAGGGCCTATCTCTTGAAGTCAAATTATTGAGGCCTTTACGTGACTTCATTGTCTCCTTTGTATAAACACCTAGTAAATGGGAAGAAAAGTGATGTTAGGAAATGGCACTGATTTCACAGAAAAATACCCTATGTAGCTAAACGTCATACATGACTGTAGCAAATTATGTTATCAAAGAATTACTATCATCTGGTTTTATGATGGAATAGTCGTAGATGTCGGAATATTCAATTTTAAGTCATTTCGAAGGATCATCGATCCAGATTTCGGTATGAGTACTCTTTTAGCTACACTGCTTCTAGTTTTGCTTCATATCACCTTTTCACTTCGGTTTTTGAAGAATCAAAATTTCATACGCCATTTTCCTTCACGTTGGTAGCAAGGTATCTGCGAGCGACGGGGTTGTTTTCACCAAATAGAATGGCGACTCCGACTCGTGACGTCACAATGAATCGGTCTATAGGGAGCTCTGCCCCCTTAAACCTCTTTTCAGGGAGAGGTTTCCCCACCTCCGCCTGGTCCACAAAATCTACACCTCGTATGTTGCGGCAGGATAGAGCCCGGGTAAACCAGGTATCTGACACGTTTTCAATAGATATAGGTCTTACACCCCTTTTCAGGGGGGGCTGCCGCCCCTTCACCCCCGCCTGGTCTGCAAAATCTTCACCTCGTATGTTCCGACAAGAGAGAGCCCAGACCCAGGGACAGTTTTAACCTCGTCTTACCTGAAGGATCAACTCCCTGCGGGTCACTGGGATCGTCGGGGTATTCCAGGTCGTTGTTGGTGGGAATTGCGATCGCTTACAGTAAAGTTATATTGCTTTCTTCGTTTTGTTTTTTGAACC
>NW_020870573.1:96154-106226 GCF_003789085.1 Penaeus vannamei
GCTGCGATGGGAAGGATGAAATGGGGGAAAACAAATTATATAATCGTTTCTTTTTTTCGTTTTACTTTTTCGTGTCCGTTTGCGCATGTATACGACCACTCTCGGTTATGTGTGTGTATGGGAATATGCTTCATAAGTTTTTTTCTTACTATATATATATATATATATATATATATATATATATATATATATATATATATGTATGTATGTATGTATATATATAATAATCTTATGATAATTTTATTTCAAAGTTTCATTTTCGCTAAAACTCTATAATTTGAAATTTCCTACAAATTTAATATTCATGTCTACTGATGACCTACTGTCAATTGCCATCCCTTTCATTATGTGACAGATTATTATTTTTAACGTAATTAAAAATCTTTTCTATTTATCACTATGTTTTCTACGACAATAACACAGATATTCTTAGAAATAAAATATTAGGAAGAGAAGATTTCATAATAAAGCCTTATTTCTGTTACTGTTATCATTATCATTTACTAATGAGGTGATAATTGACAGTAAAACACTTAAGAATCACACACAGACATCATGTTACCAATTCATTCAAGCATTTTACTATCTTGGTGTTTAGTCAACTCATTTAATATCCCGTTTTATTCTTTATTGCATTTTAATAAAAGGGAAAAGTATATTTGGATGTTTACCTGTCTACACTCGCAGTCTGTTGCGATGAAAGAATAAGACCCTAAGTGTGTGAGACGAATCAAAAATAGATTAAAGTGATTAGTGACAGGATGTCTTCATACATCACGGAACCATGTTACTTCAGGAACATAAGGAACGTCGTGTGTGTGTGTGTGTGTGTGTGTGTGTGTGTGTGTGTGTGTGTGTGTGTGTGTGTGTGTGTGTGTGTGTGTGTCCTTTCGGTTAAAAGAGAAGAAGGAGAAAGAAAGAAGAGGGAAGTGGTATGGAAGATAGCTTAAGGAAGAGAAGAGAGGAGAGGGAACAGGGATAGGAGAAGAAAGAGGAAGAAGAAGAAAGGGGGGATAAGGAAGAGAAGAGGGGAGAGAGGCAAAAGGGAAGACGGCGGTGAGGGGAGGAGGAGTAGAAAGAGATAGAGAGGAGAATGAAAGTATAGCAAATAAGAAAGGAAAGGAAGAGAAGCGAGAATAGGAAGAGTGTCAAGAAATATAGAAGGAAAGAAGGAATAAAAGAGGGAAGAAGGAGAAGGACAAGAAAGAAATGAAGGAGGGGGTGAAACAAGAAAGGAGAAAAACAGACATAGATAAGGATGACAAGAGGACACTTGAATAGGGAGGGGGGGGGGGGAGAGAAGGCTTGGGATTGATGGGGGGTGCTGTGGGTACTCGAGCACAAATAAAAGAACTTTGACATTTATAAAGTATTGACTGTCTTTTTTTTATTTATTTTTTTTTTTTAATTCGTGCTGTGCACTTTATGTAGGTAGAAAACACACACGCGAGCTTTGGGGGATCGTCTTATGTATGTGCGAATGAAGGGATTCCATGTCAATACATTTAAAATCTGATTGGAATGAATGAAAAAAAAAGAATATGATAAAAAAAAAAATCCCATCAAAGAGTGACGTGTATCTAATATCCCCCCCCCCCGCCCCCCACTCCTTCACCCCCATTTTCGCCATATAGAAACTTGTCATCCCCTTTCCCTACCCCCCTGCACTTCACTTCCTTCCATCTAGAGCAGTGGTTCCCAACCCTTTTTTCGTGTGATTTGTGATAATCTTCACTGATAAATCTTTTCAGATTCAGTTGTTACTAGTCATGAATAGTCTAATGGAGTCAGTAGCTATAAGACAAAAACACTTTATTGAAAGGTTCCAATGTATTGATATGTGAGAAATGATTATGTGTTTTGTAGGTGAGATAAAATTGAGTTGGATTTTCATATTGTTTCATGCCCCACCCTCTCTGTCCCCCAGGAAAGTACCCCGTGGCCCCCTGATGGAGCTCTGGCTTAGATTGGAAGGATAAAAGGGAAGATTAGAATATTTTATATAATCGTTTCATTTTTTATTTTTACTTTTCGTGACTTTCTGTATGTATACGAGCACTCTCGGTAATGTCTGTGTATGACAATATGCTTCCTTTTTTAATTATTCATTTATCTATTAATTTAATTTGCAACAGTATGTATATTTAACCCTGTAATATTTAATATTTCAAAATTTCATCGCATGGGGGACTCTTAAATTTATATTTCCTACAAATTTAATATTGTTGTATACTGATGACTTACCGTCAATTCCCATCTTTTTCATTAATCAAGTGGTTATTATTTTTATAGTCATTAAAATTATTTCATAATGTTCTATTTATCACTATCTTTTTTACGACAATAATGCAGATATTCTTAGAATATGTATGTATTTACGTGTGTGTATGTATGTACATAAATTCACGTGTGTTTATTCCATATCTATGTGAATAAAGGGATTCCATATCAATCCCACGCATTTAAAATCGGATTGGAATGAATAAAAAAAATCAAAATACGATAAAAAATTAATCACATCTCCCGCCCAAGTAGAGACTGGCCATCTCCCCTTTTCTCACCCCCCCTCCCCCTCCCCCCTTCCTTCCATCTAGAGCAGTGGTTCCCAACCCTTTTTTTCATGTGATTTGTAGTAATCTTCACTGATTCATCTTTTCAGATTCAGTTGTTACTAATCATGAATAGTCTAATGGAGTCAGTAGCTATAGGAAAAGAACATTTTATTGAAAGATTCCAATGTATCGATATGTGAGAGATCATGTGTTCTGTAGGAGAGATAAAATTGAGTTGGATTTTTATATTGTTTTATGCCCACCCACCCCTCTCTCCCCCAGGAAAGTACCCCGTGGCCCCTCTGGTTAGGAACTCTGCTGAGATGGAAGAAATGAAAAGGAAAAAAGAAATGTTTATATAATTGTTCCTATTTTTCTCTTTTTTACTTTATCGTGTTTATTTGCGTATGTGTCGAGCATTCTTGGTTATGTGCGTGAATGAAATATATTTAACATTGTAACTATAGATATTGATGTTATAATCTTTCATTTCAAAATTTTAAATCGACCTCCCGGATACAACCTATAATTTCATGCAAATTTAATATTCGTTTGTACTGAGGACTTACCGTCAATTCCCATCCCTCTCATTATGTGACATTATCATTTTTATCGTCATAAAAAAATCTCATTATGTTTTCTACGACAATGAAGATTCTTAGAAATAGAATATTATGAAGAGAAGATTTGATGATAAAACGGAGAAAGAGAGACGTAAAATAGGAAAAAAAAAAAAAACTGGAATAGGTTGGGGAGAAGTTGGGATTGGGGGGGGGGCAGTGGGAAATCGAACATTAAACAAATTAATAGTACTTTGATATCTATAATATATCGGCATTTTTCTTTTATTAAGTTCGTTTCGTGTACTGTATTCAGGTAGAAAACACACACGCGCGCTCTTGGGGAAAGTCTTATGTATGTACGTGTGTGCGTGTGTATGTGTGTGTCCTCTCGGTTAAAAGAGAAGAGAGAGAGAAAGAAAGAAGTGGGAAGGGGTATGGAACATAGCATAAGAAAGTGAAGAGAGAAGAAAGAGAGAGAAAGGAGAAAGGGGGATAAGGAGAAGAGGGGAGAGAGGCAAAAGGGAACGAGGCGGTGAGGGAGGAGGAGTAGAAGGAGATAGAGAGGAGAATGAAGTAGCGAATAAGAAAGAAAAGGAAGAAAGCGAGAATAGGAAGAATAGGAGAATATAGAAGGAAAGAAGAATAAAAGAGGAAGAAGGAGAAAGATAAGAAAGAAATGAAGGAAGTAAAAAAAAAGAAAAAATGAAGAGACATAAATGAGGACAAGAGGAGATTGAAGAATAGGGAGGGGAGGAGGGGCTGTGGGAACTCGAGCATGAAACAAGTAAATAGAACTTTGACATGTATAATGTATTGGCTGTATTTTTCTTTTCTTCTTCTTCTTAAATTTGTACGGTGTACTTTATGTAGGTAGAAAACACGCGCGCTATTAGGGAACGTCTTATGTATGTACGTCTGTGTGTTTATTCCACATCTATACGAATGAAGGGATTCCATATCAATCCCACACATTTAAAATCTGATTATAATGAATAATAATTATAAAAAAATACAATAAAATATTCAATAACAGAGGAACGTGTAGCAAGTATTTCCCCCTCCTCCCTCTCCTCCACCCCCGCCTCCTTAACCTCCATTCTCGCCATGTAGAGACTGGCAATCTCCCCCCTTCCCTTCCCCCTTCCCTCTTCCTTCCATCTAGAGCAGTGGTTCCCAACCCTTTTTATTAGTGTGATTTGTAATGATCTTCACTGGTTCATCTTTTCAGATTCATTTGTAACTAGTCATGAATAGTCTAATGGAGTCAGTAGCTATAAGACAAAAACATTTATTGAAGAAAGTACCCCTGGCCCCCTGGTTGGAACTCTGGCTTAGATGGAATGAAAAGTGAAACAAAAAAAGTTTATGTAATCGTTCCTTTTAATCTTTTTGCTTTTTCGTGTTTGTTGGCGTATATGTACGGGCACTCTCGGTTATGTGTGTGTGTGTGTGTATGGGAATTTGCTTCACTTATAATTTATTTTTATTTTTTTGTAATTACAAATACATTTTATCTTAAGACATTTACAATTTCAAAATTATAAGGCTCTTCGAATGTTCTTAACTGATATTCACTGAAAATCTAATACGCGTGTCTACTGATGACTTACCGTCAATTCCCATCCCTTTCATTATGTGAAATTATTATTTCCATTGTTATCAAAAATCTTTTCTATTTATGTTTTTCTACGACAACAATGCAGATATTCTTAGGATATACATGTATGTACGTGTGTGTATATACACAGAAATGTGTGTATTTACTCCTTATCTATGCGAATAAAGGGATTCCATATCAATCCCACACATTTAAAATCTAATGGGCATACATGAAAAAAAATAAAAAATACAATAAAAAATCAATAACAGAGTGACATGTAGCTAGTATATCCCCCCTTTCCCCTCCCCACCTCCGTCATCCCCATTCTCGCCATGTAGAGACTGGCCATCTCCCCCATCACCTTCCTTCCCCCTTTCCCCCTCCCCCTACCTTCCATCTAGAGCAGTGGTTCCCAACCCTTTTTTCGTGTGATTTGTAATAATCTTCACTGATTCATCTTTTCAGATTCAGTTGTTACTAATCATGAATAGTCTAATGGAGTTAGTAGCTATAGGACAAGAACACTGTTGAAAGATTCCAATGTATTGATACGTGAGAGATGATTATGTGTTTTGTAGGGGAGATAAAATTGAGTTGGATTTTCATATTCCTTCATGGACACCCCCCCTCCCCCCGGAAAGTACCCTATGGCCCCCCTGGTTGGGAAATCTGGCTTAGATGGGAAGGATGAAAGGGGAAAAAAGAAATGTTTATATAACTGTTCCTTTTTTTCTTTTTACTTTATCGTGTTTATTTGCGTATGTGTCCTAGCACTCTTGGTTATGTGTGTGTGGAAATATACTTTATTTTTGTAACTGTATAGATATTTGACCTTTTATTTCAAAATTTTAAGCTGGCCTTATGAATGAAAACTATGATAAGGATAAGTCATATGCGAAGGTGAGCCTCGCCCGGGCTATAGGGGAGCCCGGCCTGTGCCGACTAATGTCGACTCGATCACCGTGTGTCAGCAAGTGCTGACGCGACAGAGTTTAGTCCTTACCCACCGTGTTGCCCGGCCACAGCAGTAACCTCCGGGCGACAATTGCAACTTCTCGCGCCTGGGCGGGGCGCGAACCGCCGACCCCTCGGATGAGAGGCCGACACGTTACCACTGTACTAGCCTGGAGGCTAAACTATGATTTTATACAAATTTAATATTTGTTTCTACTGATGACTTACCGTCAATTCCCATCCCTCTCATTATGTGACATTGTTTTTATCGCCATTAAAAAATAATCTCATTATGATATTCTTAGAAATAGGATATTAGGCTAAGGTGGGAAGGATGAAATGGGGGAAGACAAATTATATAATCGTTTCTTTTTTTCGTTTTACTTTTTCGTGTCCGTTTCCGCATGTATGCGACCACTCTCGGTTATGTGTGTGTATGGGAATATGCTTCATAAGTTTTTTTCTTACTGTATATATATGTAATATATATATATAGTATATATTATATATATATATATATGTATGTGTGTGTGTGTGTGTGTGTGATAATCTTATGATAATTTTATTTCAAAATTTTATTTTCTCCTTAACTTAATAATTAGATATTTCCTACAAATTTAATATTCATGTCTACTGATGACTTACTGTCAATTACCATTCCTTTCATTATGTGACAGATTATTATTTTAACTAATTTTAAAATATTTTCTATTTATCACTATGTTTTCTACGACAATAACACAGATATTCTTAGAAAATAATATTAGGAAGAGAAGATTTCATAATAAAGCCTTATTTCTATTACTGTTATCATTTCATTTACTAGAGGTGATAATTGACAGTAAAATACTTAAGAATCACACACAGACATCTGTTACCAATTCATTTAAGCATTTTACTATCTTGGTGTTTAGTCAACTCATTTAATATCCGGTTTTATTCTTTATTGCATTTTAATAAAGGGGAAAAGTATATTTGGATGTTTACCTGTCTACACTCGCAGTCTGTTGCGATGAAAGAATGAGACCCTAAGTTTGTGAGACGAATCAAAAATAGATTAAAGTGATTAGTGACAGGATTTGTTCATACATCACGGAACCATGTTACTTCAGGAACATAAGGAACGTCGTGTGTGTGTGTGTGTGTGTGTGTTTGTGTGTGTGTTTGTGTGTGTGTTGTGTGTGTGTTTGTGTGTGTGTTGTGTGTGTTGTGTGTGTGTGTGTGTGTGTGTGTGTGTGATCTTTCGGTAAAAAGAGAAGAAGGAAAAAGAAAAAGGGGAATGTATGGAAGATAGCTTAAGGAGAGAAGAGAGCAGAGGGAAAAGAGATGGGAGAAGAAAGGAAGAAGAAGAAAGGGGGATAAGGAAAGAGAGGGAGAGAGCAAAATGGAAGAAGGCGTTGAGGGAGGAGTAGAAGAGATAGAGAGGAGAATGAAAGGGTAGCGAATTAGAAAGAAAAGGAAGAGAAGCGGGAATAGAGGAATGAGGAGAAAATATAGAAGGAAAGAAGGAAAAAAGAGGAAGGAAAAGGATAAGAAGGAAATTATGGAGAAAAGAAGAGAGAGACATAATGAGACAAGAAGAGACTGGAGGATTAGGAGGGAAGGAGAGAAGGTAAGGGGGGGGGACTGTGGAACTCGAGCATGAAACAAATTCATAGTAATTTGATATATTTTTATGTACAGGCTGTCGTCCTTTTTTCTAATTAGATATATTATTATTTTATATTTTTTTACTAAAAAGAAACTAGGAACAAAATAATCTTTAAAATCTAAATTTCCCACAAATTTCATATTCGAGTTTACTGATGACTTGCCGACCATTCCTTTCCCTTTCATTATGTAACAGGTTATTATTCTTATTGTCATTTAATTCTTTTTCTATTTATCTCTATGTTTTCTGCGACAACAATGCAGATATTCTTAGAAATAGAAATATTAGGAAAGAGAAGATTGAGAAGAGAGACGTAAATAAGGAGGGAAAAAAGACGATTGGATGAATAGTCTACTACAGTCAGTAATTATAGACAAGAACAATTTATAGAGGATTCCAAAACTGATATTTTATAATGTATTGGCTAAGTCATCTTTCTTTTATGAAGTTCATGCTATGTACTTTATGTAGGAAGAAAACACACGCGCGCGATGTGGAGGAACGTCTTATGCATGTACGTGTGTGTGTGTGTGCGGTGTTTATTTCATATCTATGCGAATGAAGGGATTCCATATCAACCACACACATTTAAAATATGATTGTAATGAATAAGATAGATAAATAAATATGATAAAAATCCAACCACAGTGTGACGTGTAGCGAGTAGCACCCCCATCTCCCCCCAATCCTGTACCCCTTTCCCTTCCCCCTCCCCTTCCTTCTATCTAGACAGTGATCGCCAACCCTTTTTCGTGGGATTTGTGTAAAATCTTCACTGATTCATCTTTCAGATTCAGTTGTTACTAAGTCATGAATAGTCTAATGGAGTCAGTAGTTAAAGGACAAGAACACTTTATTGAAAGATTCCAATGTATTGATATGTGAGAAATTTATGTGGCCTCCAGGTTGGATGAAAAGGATAAAAGGGATGTTTGTATGTTGTTTTTTTTATACTTTTTCGAGTCTGCGTGTGTACACGAGCATTCTCGGCTATTTGTGTGTGTGGATGGGAATATACTTATTATTTTTGTAGCTGTATATATATTTGATAATCTTGTGATACTTTCTTTATTTCAAAATTTCACTTTATTATTGTCATTATAAATAAATATTTCCTGCAAATTTAATATTCATTTCTACTGATGACTTCCTGTCAATTGCCATCCCTTTCATTTTGTAACAGGTTATTATTTTTAAAGTGATTAAAAAATCTTTTATATTTTATTCTTAGAAAATAAATAATTCATTATTGATGATAATATGGAGAAAGAAGGCGCAAATAAGTATGAAAGAAAGAACTGGAAGAATAGGACGGCGAGGAGATGAACAGGAGGGCGGGACTGTGGAATTCGAGCATTGAAACAATTATAAACTTGACATTTATAATATATTGGCTAAGTCATCTTTCTTTTATTAGGTTCATGCTGTGTACTGTATTCAGGTAGAAAACACACGCACGCTGTTGGGGAACGTTTTATGTATGCACGTGTGCGTGTATGTGTGTATATAAATCCATACGTGTGTTTATTCCATATCTATGCGAATAAAGGGATTCCATATCAATCCCACACATTTAAATTCGGATTGGAATGAATAAAATAAATAAAATACGATAAAAATCCAATCCGTGTATCGTATCTCCCCTCAAGGATCCCTTACCCCCATTCTCGCCATGTAGAGACTGGGCATCTCTACCCCCCTTATTCCTTCCATCTAGAACAGTAGTTCCCAACCTTTTTTATTAGTGTGATTTGTAATAATCTTCACTGATTCATCTTTTCAGATTCAGTTGTTTACTAGTCATTGAATAGTCTAATGGAGTTCAGTAGCTATAAGACAAGAACACTTTATTGCAATCCTAATGTACTGATATTGTCTATGAGAGATGATTATGTGTCTTTAGTGAGATAAAAATAGTTGAACTCTAGCTGAATATGGAAGATGAAAGGGGAAAAAAAGAAATGTTTATATAATTGTTCCTATTTTTTCTCATTTTACTTTATCGTATTTATTTGCTGATGTGTACGAGCACTCTTGGTTATGTGTGTGTGTGGAAATATACTTTATTTTTGTAACTGTATAGAAATTTGATCTTATATTTTTTATTTCAAAATTTTAAGTTTTTCATTAATATATAATCCGGTTTTATGCAAATTTAATATTTATTTCTGCTGATGACTTACCGTCAATTCCCATCCCTCTCATTACATTGTTTTTATTATTAAAAAATCTCATTATGTTTTCTACAACACTGCAGATTTTCTTAAAAATAGGATATTAGGCTGCGATGAAATGGGGAAAACAAATTCTTAATCGTTTCTTTTTCATTTCCCTTTTCGTGTCCGTTGCGCATGTATACGACCACTCTCGGTTATGTGTGTGTATGGGAATATGCTTCATAAGTTTTTTTCTTACTATATATATATAATATAGTATATGATAATCTTATTGATAATTTTATTTCAAAATTTCATTTTCGATAATACTCTATAATTTGATAATTCCTACAAATTTAATATTCATGTCTACTGATGACTTACTGTCAATTGCCATCCCTTTCATTATGTGACAGGTTATTATTTCTAACGTAATTAAAAATCTTTTCTATTTATCACTATGTTTTCTACGACAATAACACAGATATTCCTAGAAATAAAATATTAGGAAGAAGAAGATTTAATAATAAAGCCTTATTTCTATTATTGTTATCATTATCATTTTCTAATGAGGTGATAATTGACAGTAAAGCACT
>NW_020870573.1:106326-158826 GCF_003789085.1 Penaeus vannamei
TCTCTCTGCTCTCTCTCTCTCTCTCTCTCTCTCTCTCTCTCTCTCTCTCTCTCTCTGCCCATAAACAGAATGGCGCCCGCTCGTTCCCTTTTTTCTTTCCAGTCGAGACGAACCAAATGGGAGAAAGTTCTCGAAGCCGAAGCCGTAACGGAGAAGAAGAATGCTGATGGAGAGAGGGGAAAACAGCGGGAAGAGGAGGGGGGATGAGAAGAGCCAGTCTGTCTCATGGTCTTTGTATAGAACGAGTTTAGAACATCTTGTCTGGTCGTAATTAGCAGAGGGAAAAATCATTCTTTCTACCTTTTTTTTTAAGTTCTCGACGGTTGTTTTATTGTATGGGATTTGTTCTAAGGTTGTAATTAACGGCGAGAAACGTTGGAGAAAATAACTTTAAAAGTTTGTACTTTTTGTTACCTTCCATTTCTGTTTTCTGTTGCCTTATTGTATTATATATATATTTTTTAGACTATATATATATATATATATATATATATATATATATATATATTTTTTAGACAATACCTCAGAAATAGATATCAACTGGAAAGAATTTATATTGCCTCAGTTTATTTATATTAAGTTTTTTAATTAAATCAATTTTTTCGCTAATCATACCACCAAGTCTTATGCTATTTATATTGAAGTCTCCCATAAAATATTTCCATTTTCTATGGCTCCTTATTTACGTTTTCTAAATCGTTTTCGACTGCAGCCATGTCTCTATACCTAATACAATTGGCGTTCCTTTTCATGTTTTCTTTAGCGTAATATGTGTTGTAATGATCCCTGAGAAAGTTATTTTTCATAGGCTGACGTGAGAGATTTTTGTCGATTTTCTATAAATGTAGTTTGGTTATTATTTTATATATTTATTTAACATTTTCAGCTGCGTCAACGTCTATGGCGTACACATTAGGGCCATAGAAAGGTCATAATACAATATATTGTGGCAAAAAAAAAATTGAAATTAGTCAGCAATTAGGACAAAATATGTTAGTCAAAGGTCATTGAGCGCTGTTATTACAGTAATGGTTTATGGTGGAAACAAATGAATGTGGTAGGTCAGGGGTCGACAATCTTTTAAGCATAGTGTGCCAGTTTATAATTAATTCCTTCTTATTAATAACCTTGCGTGACAGTTTTTTTTCAGCACTGTATACCCAGATGTATTTTCCTGCACATGCATAACATTATATAATACTTAAGTACATATAGTGTTCTTTGTAACAAAAAAAATATGTTTTATAATTTTAGATTTACACTCACCTAATTAATATCTGGACTTGCTGAGCTTCAAACAGCCCTCAGAGTAAACCGTTGTAAGCCTGCTGCGATGAGGACTGAGGGTATGCTGAATATATGAAAACATCTGGCTTACAGTGGCATGTAGATCCAAATCCTGATTGCAATGTCAAGGCTACTTTCTTCATACAATTGAATTTATCAGACAGCGGTATCCGGGAACTTGATATGGTGGCTGTATGATCATTCGCAGTAGATTTCAATATTTCTCGATTATAAAATTTAACTGTACATAATAATGAGTCTCTCTATCTATCTATCTATTTATCTATCTATCTCTCTCTCTCTCTCTCTCTCTCTCTCTCTCTCTCTCTCTCTCTCTCTCTCTCTCTCTCTCTCTCTCTCTCTCTCTCTCTTCTCTCTCTCTCTCTCTCTCTCTCATATTATTCTGCTGTGTAACTTTCGTGCCAAAGGTTGCCGACTTCTGTGCTAGGCGCTAGACACCAAAGGTCATACAGCACTATGGTTTGTATGGTAGTGAAAAGGGCAAAGAGGAAATACCAAACGGAATACGATGTCCGTTTAGGTCTTTCATCCTTCCAGCACGGGTGTCACACTTCAGGATGTGGACAGTAGGCGATGAAGAAGAGAGAAATGAAAGGAGAAGAAAAGGCCATGCAAAATCAGTCGAGGCGAGGGCTGAGGTCCAAGGCAGGGGTGACCCCCACACATTAGGCCTCAGTCTCGGTCTCCTAAGCTCCCCACGACGACACGAGCAGGGACTTTGGGCCATTATGTCAAGTGCCTGATGAGGAAGGATTGGCTTTAGGCTTCAGGTATTCCCTGGAGTTACATCGTCACACACACACACACACACACACACACACACACACACACACACATACATATATGTGTGTGTGTATGTGTGTATTCGTATATTTATATAAATATATATATTGTTCTATAGCCTCATTCCAGTATAGGACACAGGACTGAATCCATTATTGAGAGGCTATTTGACAGCACTTTTGCCTGACTGAACGGCCTTCCTAATCACAGTCACGTCCCAGCACGGTACCTCTTTAGACGCAAAAGATTTCGAAACTGTTCTTATTTCTATAAATCGTTTGTGCATTGTGGGGTTTCCTGCCATATGTGTGTGCTGTGTGTGTGTGAGTGCATGTGTTATATTTATCTATCTATCTATCTATCTATCTATATATATATATATATATATATATATATATATATATATATATATATATATATATATATATATATATTCATCTATATGTGTGGGTGCGCGCTACCACTTGATTTCGAAACTTCTCTTATTTCCAATAAATTCTTTGTGCATTGTAGGGTTTTCTGCCAAACATACACACACACACACACACACACACACACACACACACACACACATATATATATATATATTATATATATATATATATATATATATATATGTGTGTGTGTGTGTGTGTGTGTGTGTGTGTGTGTGTGTGTGTGTGTGTGTGTGCATGTATATGTGTGTATGTATGTGAATAGATGTATGTATGTGTATATGTATATATGTATGTATATGTGTATATATGGGTAAGTATGTGTATATATATGTGTGTGTTATGTGTAAGCATGCGAGCGTGCATGCGTGTGTATATGTGTGAGCATGCGAGCGTGCGTGCGTGTGTGTTAATGTAGATGTGTGTAGGTGAGGGTGTACTTCACTGTACACAGGCATGTACTTAACATCGATGAATATCCGTTTACCGTAATCAGAACATTGGTAATTAACCGCCCAAGGAGGAATCACCATCAGCGACTGTTACTGATCTTAATACCTGCATTACCCATCATAACTATGGCTCATTTTCTAATGAAGTAACCATCAAGAATATATTTAGTGAATGCGCTTTTCGAATTCACAATTTACATCAATTCAGTGTGTAATTTTCAACCCAACAAATATTTCAACGAGCTTATAAATCGTTGACATATCGCATGGAAAAGAAATCACAGTTCATAGTACTTTACAGAAGAATGGGTCGTTCTAACAAAACTGCCGCGCGGAGTCATCAGTCTTACTATTTAAGTTTTTATCATTCACTGTCGAGTATCAGTAATGACATATGATAAATAAATTTTCTTAGAATTAACATCTAACTGTAATCTTTGCGTTAATATTATAATTCCCTAAGGGCGAGGATAGCTTAAAACATAACTGACTACCTAACAGCTCGTTCTAAGAGGCAAATGGAGGCATTATAGTAGTAACCTTCAGGCCAGTGTCGAATTCGCGGCAACCTAAGGCAGCAGTTTACTTCGGTGGGCAGGAGAGGCAGGTTCTCTCACTCTTCGTCGACGCTCTGTCACGTTTACCCGCCTTTCGTTTTCCTCAGAGGGCTTTCCTTTCTGTCTTTCTTAGTTTCTTGTAATTTAATGTAACTCCTTTTGCCAACTCTCTCATTATTTCACTTCGCTCTCTCCCTATCTCTTCGAATTACCAAAGAAATTGTTGGAGGAACGTTTACAAGAATTATTTGGTTTATAAGTGAAGGAAGAAATACATACTGATCTACTGTATACAGCGGGAAGAAAATATTTTTTTGAAGTTTACGTGACAGAACTTTACAAGGTGAGTTGTCCGAATTCATTATTTTCTGCGATGGTCGTTCATTTACCATCTAATAGATTCGCTGAATTTTCAAAAGACAGCATGAAACCTTTGTCTGCATTGCTGAGCAGACGTGCATCTTCTTGCATGCGTATGTGACGGCAGAACTATATACAAGAATTTCACAGGATATTTTATGGACAAGCACTTTTTTGTATAGAACAAATAGTTAAGTAAAACAAGATACGGTTTCAAACTAAGCATACAACTAATTCTTTCCCGCAGAATGGAATTTGCGCACATCTTGGCAGTGTTCCTCCTCTGTGGGGTTGTGGTCTCAGGAAGCGAGAGCCCCGTATGTCCTCTCCCGACACCTGGTCAGTGCGCGACGACAGCGAATTCTACAGGTACAGTGAAGTATTAAACTTAATTATAGTTTAACTGATTTGTAAAGCTTGGAATTCTTTCATGTGATTAGTTTTATTACTAATCTATACCCTCTGAATCTTTTCTGCAGAAAAGGTATGGCGCGTGTTTAGTTTGCAGCCCACCTTGAAGAAACTGGTGAGCCACTACTCCCCCTTCAAGGTGTGGCAGAGGCAGACCCAGCAGAAGCAGCAGTTGGGCTACCAGGAGGTTCAGTACACGCAACCGAAGACTACAGAGACCAAGTACTACAAGCCAAAGGAGTATGGCCCTCACTTCTTCAAACCTCAGTACCAACCTGTCTCTTACGCCGACGATAGTTTTTGATGTGTGTGATTCTATTTGTTATTTTTAAAGCGATGTCAAGAAAGGTATATTTTAATTCACTTTAGGCGCCAGGTTTTAATGAAGTCTTTTAATAAAGATGACAAATAAAATTATTTTTTTTATCCCTTCCCAAGGTTATTAAAAAAATATATATCAGAATCTTCTCACTGATAATGAGAATCCTCATTTTATTAAGTCTACACATAATTATAGTTATAAAACGGATAATGCCACAATTCTTAAGCTAATAAATTACCAGATACTTTAAGATAACAAAGATTGAGCTAGATCACAGCAAGTAATATTTGGTTTTATAGTAGTTCATTAGTACTGGCCAACTAAGCACCCACGTGATTGCATAAGAGGAAATGCATGTTTATTCCTTAACACGATTGTATAATCTCGTATCCTGCCATTTTAAAAGTTTAAACTAATACATATTGTCTTGGGAGCACAAGAATCTGCATTTCTCAGCCATAACCAGACTTTGGGTATTTAAAAATAAAATTAATGAAATAATATAAACTCGACCCTTCTATAAAAAAAAACTCGAGCTTCTGGAACCTCCCAGGACCCCCATTCTTCCACTGTTTTAGGTTGACATGTTGGAATATGCAGTGCCAGTTCTATATATTTTTAATGTGCCGATGAAGGGCGAAGCAGAAATCAGTCTTCTGGGTTCTTGGTGCAAGGCCATCGGAATTCCTGACCCCACTCGTGGAGCCACAGGTTAGCGACTGTAAAACAAAGGTGTATTAATAGCTTGGTATAATTGGTTTTCGTGCAGAAGTTTAGACAGCGACTGATCAGCTGTTTCCAGTCTAATCGGATTGCACTCATTATATTAAGATCCTGGGTTAATGTTTCCGAGAGCGACGCACAAGAGGGAATGGACACCATCTTATAGAGCATAGTCATGAACACTGCAGATGCTGTGGCCTTTATTTACCGCGAAATAACGGAAAACTGGGTTCGTACATTTATCGAAGTTCTGACTTTTTAGAGGTTTTGGCATTTTTCAATGACGCTTGTTTTCCTTGAACATTTGATGCATTTTCACAATACCTACATCCCATTATAACGAGTAAAATTATTCTAATTCAATATCAGTGTTACCAAATATAATATGACGAGTATGCTTTATTGCCACTTCAGGGTCAATTTAGGCTTTGTATTTTTTCAACTTTTCATTCAGTTACCTCAAACTTCACAAGTTTGTTTCTTTCTGAAGACTCGGAACATTAATTAAAAAAACATATCTACGTCAGAGTTCTAAATGTTTAGGGAGACAAATACTAAATTAACATGATTTTCTAAACGTGAAAACATAATTCCATGATATTCCAGGTCTAGAAATGTCTATTTCCATGATTTTTCCTGATTCTCCAGGACCCGCGCGAAATCTGGGAAATATCCGCTGCACAGCCAGAGTTATTAATGTCGTGTTTTCTACAATTTGACACGAAGTACTTATAAAGGGAACTAGCACATTTATTTTTTCTGTCATTATTACTTACTTATAAAGGGGAGGGGGTACAGGGGGGCTTTCCCACTGTCAAAGGAATAGAGAAGGTAGGAAAGGTTAGGTTTGGATTTTGGGGATGTGTGATACCCTAGTTTTGGGACTGTCTCTGGAGGGTGAGTTGCTCTCGGTAACCAATTTATTTATTGAAATTTTCTGCAACATCTAAGGCCATTCATGGCGTATTCAAAATATTGCGGTAGGTTAAGCTTGCGGCAAATCCCCCCAGGTAAGGAAAGGTCATCCACCACTACTAAAATATTGCGGTGAAAAGAATAAAATATGAGTTAACGCTTAAGTCAGAATATGTTAGATGCCACAGGTTAGGAAAGCGTTGTTAGTTAGTATGGTAGTGAAAAAAGGTCTCCCTCAAATCTTCCCAAGCGCAACTTACTCCACTTTTCCCCCAAGAGGACCGGGCAGGAGGCGTGAACGGTGCGGTAGTCTCCCTCGCCGTTCCGCTTGATGTTGAACCAGAAAAGCGCCGATCCTTTACGAGCAGGAACCTCGACGCCCAACGTGGGAAAGACCGTTGACCCGCCGGCCTCCACGTCGTTAAGCTGAGGGTGGGTTTTCATTTGTTAGTTGACGGTTTATCGGTCTATTGATAACGTTTTTGTAATGTTAGGTAAATAGGGGGGTTATTATAAAGATTGTAGACAATTATATTATATATAAATTATAAATTATTGTAGCGTTAGGTAAATAGGGGGGTTATAAAGATTGTAGACAATTATATATATAAATTATAAATTATTATGAAGATTATTGGCAACGTAGAGCAAGGGTGGCCATAGATTATTATAAATATTGTAGATAACGTAGAGCAGGGGTATGGCCAGCCTTTGTGAAGTATGATCTACTTTTTCTACAGTTGCCCTGATGCGATCTACCAGCCTATGTTTCAGACTTAAAAATAATTGTATGTTGTTCAGACATGTCCATCATTATAAATATAAATATAACTTATTCCCAGACAAAATAGAAATATAATAATCCAAGTATATGAGTACTTGGACATGCTATTGCAGCTATTTGCATGACAACTTCTGAAGGACGAATTATTAACAAGTACAGTAGTGTGATCGACTTAAAACAGGCTTGTGATCGGTGTTTAATTTAAGGGTTTTGAGCAAGGATGGCTACCTGTGTCCGGAGTTTGGGTTGAAAATTATGGTTTAGTTTAGTTACCGTGTGAATGTGCATATAGGCCTATCATTTTTTTTTTTTTTTTTTTTTTTTGAGGGGGGGGGGTGGATTCACTGTGTTATGTATATATTCGTTCATGATTCGTGGTCTTTATGTTGGTACTTTCGCATACCCTGGTTTGGAATGCACTGCAATATTATGTTGGAGCATTTGATGGCATTCGAATTAAGACAATAATTTTTACTAAAACGTGATGGGTTTAATATTAAAATTAAAAATTGTTAGACGAGACGACTTTATCCGTCACTCGCTTCTCTGATCCTGTGTGATTACTTTTACACATAAAAGTTGCACGTTCTGCTCTTTTACTTTCTGTTGCGAAAGGAAAACTCCCGGAAAACTTGCAAAAAGAATTTCGTTGTCGTTCCTGAGTCATCACTTTTAGTATACGAATTTCCTTCCAGTTTCAAAAGTTTCGAAGCTGTTTCGTCGCACTTTTAAAAAAATGATAAAATGAAATAAAATAAAAATAAAAACTTACATAGAAGAGCATAGTGGCGAGTCGGTCTCCTTGGTGTGGATCCTTATCTATGGATTTCTGAAAAAAAAAAATAATAATAATAATAAGACAAATGTAGATACTTAAAAACAAAGATTCAACCGAAACTCACATTCTCAAGTTTTGGAATATATTAATTACGTAACTTCCTGGAAATGCTTGTGTTTCATAGATATTGCCAAAATATGTAAAATTTTCAAATCCAATCGTGTTATATGACCGGTTTCTTTATAAGGACATGCATATCCACTGGAATAAATACATATCTATCAGTCTAAACATGCATATCTACCATATAGATAGATAGATAAATGTGTATATCTATATGATAAATAGACACATATGATAGGCCTATACGCATTTATTCCTGTGTATACACTCGTCTGTATATACGAGTGTTCATTGGCACGAGGGTCTCACAATATTAAGAATCCGGTCAATAAATTTCTTTCCTTCCCGTTATGACTCTTTCTCGATTTATCTCCTTCCCGACTTGACTTGTTCCTGTTTTGTCTTCTTCCCGATTTTGACTCCTTGAATTGACTTTTTCCCGATTTCTCTCCATCCTAATTAGACTCCTCCCCGATCTGCCTCCCACAGAGAACCCCAACACAACCCCCTCACCACACCAATCCCCCTCCCCTTCCCCTTCCCCTTCTCCCTTCTCCCCCCCCCGCCCCCCGCCCCCCAAACAACCCACATCTCCAACCCACGCTCTGCAAATCGAAGAAATCCACGTGGGCGTCGTAGTGTCCTCCGATGCCGTAGTTGAGCACGTGTAGGTCCTCTGCCGTTTCGGTGGTGAGTCCGGTCATGTCCTCGATGCGAGCGAAGATCTTGTCCACGTTGGTGTCGTCGCCGCGCCGGACCACGCTCTGGTGGTTGTTGAGGGGGGGGAGATGGGAGAATTTGGGTGAGATTGGGGGTGGGGGAGGAGGGTGGGGGGTAAGAGGGGTAGGGGAGGGATGGAGAAATTTGGGTGAGATTGGGGTGAGAGAGGGGGGAGGGGTAGGGGAGGAGGGAGGATTGGGTGATGGGAGGTGAGATAGTGGGGTGGGAGGTTGGGTGGGGGAGGGGAGAATTTTGGTGAGATTGGGGGTGAGGGAGGATGGGGGTGGTGGGAGGAGATGGGGGGTGAGAGGGGGAGGGGATGGGGTGGGGGTAGGGGTGGGAGGAGATGGGGGGAGAGGGGGGAGGGGTGAGATTGGGTGTGGGAGGGAGGGGGAGGTTGGGTGGGAGGGAGGGGGAGGGAAAGGATTGGAGGTAAGATGGGAGAATGTGGGTGAGATAGTGGGTGGGAGGTTAGGTGGGGGAGGGGGGAGAGGGGAGAGGATTGGGGGACGGAGGGAGGGGTATGGGGGGGAGGGGGGATGGGTGAGGTGGGGGAGAGGGAAAGAGATGGGAGAATTTGGATGAAATGGGGGAGGGAGGATGGGTGGGTGAGGGAAGGGGAGATAGGGGTGAGGGAGGGGGGATGGGGAGAGGGAAAGAGATGGGAGAATTTGAGTGAGATATGGGGTGAGATAGTGGGGGAGGGAGGTGGGAGGTGGGGGATAAGGGTTGGGGGAGGGAAGGGGGTGGGAGAATGTGGGTGAGATTGGGGGGAGGGGGGGAGGGAGGGAGAATGGGTGAGGTGGGAGGGGAGGGAGGTGGGGGAGAGGAAAGAGATGGGAGAATTTGAGTGAGATGGGGGAGATAGTGGGGAGGGAGGGAGGATACTTGAGAAGGGGGGAAAGTGTGAAGTAGGGAGCATGGAGACGGGAAGAAGGGAAAATGGAAAATAGCACTGGGTGAGATGAGAGAACGAGGGTAGAATGGAGACGTGGAGAGAGAACTAGGAGAGAAGGGGAGCGAGGAAGAGACAGAAAAAATATTGCAAAATAGTCTATACTTATGAATTCAGGAGAACGCCTTATAGATAGATAGATAGATAGATAGATTTGCGTGTGTAGTGTGCGTGTGTGTGTGAAAGAGTGTGAGTGCGTGTGTGTGCGTGTGCGTGTGCGTGTGTGCGTGTGTGTGTGTGTGTGTGTGTGTGGTGTGTGTGCGTGTGTGCGTGTGCGTGTGTGTGTGGTGTGTGTAAAGGCGTTTAAGTCTGCTTAGCTTCATAGATTTATTCGTAGCATGTACATTTTTATTAAGATATAACATGACAGACCAAAAATTCCAAAGAATTTAAACCTACAAGCAAAATTAACTATACCCTTACCAGACTCACACTCACGTTCACACTCACCTTGCACATAATGCCACGCTCACACCCTCGCTCTCACTCTATCTATCTCTGTTTATTTCTGTCTGTGTCTATCTCTATATATCTCTGTTATTTCTCTCTATCTATCTATTTTTCATTTCTCTCTATCTCTTCTGTTTATATCTATCTCTATCCCCTCCGTTTTATTTCTGTTTATCTCTATCTCTATCTATCTCCATCCTATTCGCTCACAATCTACACACACATACGCGCACACAACACACACACAAACACACACACACACACACACACACACACACACACACACACACACACACACACACACACACACACACACACACACACACACACACACACACACACACACACACACACACACACACACACACACAACACACACATACACACAAACACACACACAAACACACACACACACACTCACTCACAACACACACATACCTTCCCTTCCCTCCCCTCTCCACCCCCTCCCCCGCCCCTCCCTCCCCCCCCTCCCTCCTCTCCCCCTCCCCCCTCCCCCTTCCTCTCCCTCCCCCTCCCCACCCCATCCTCCATCCCCTCCCCCCTCCACCCCCTCCCCCCATCCCCACCCCCTCCCCCCCCCATCACTCACGTCTTCCCAATCCTGGCGATGGACTTCTTGGCCTCGTGGGTCGTGAAGGAGTGCACCTGCGTGGTCTCCAGGCGCGGCAGGGAGATGCGTTTCATGAGCTCCGTCTCCGCCTCCGTCATGACCTCGTGGTAGACAACGACGATGGGATCCGCCCACTTCAGCTCGGCTTTGAAAGGCATGAGTCTGTGGTATCCCGAGTTGCCGTGGACGAAGCCGCACTTCATTCCGATGTAGGCTTCTGGGGGCTGGCGGAGGGAGCTCATCGTTAGTTTCAGGTTTTTGTTGTTGTTGTTATTAGTGATTCGTGTTATTTTGTTATTAATGTTACTGTTTCGTGTTATTTTGTTGTTATCAATAGTGATTCGTGTTATTTTGTTATTACTGTTACTGTTTCGTGTTATTTTGTTGTTATTATTAGTGATTCGTGTTATTTTGTTTTTACTGTTACTGTTTCGTGTTTTTTTGTTGTTGTTATTAGTGATTCGTGTTATTTTGTTTTACTGTTCTGTTTCGTGTTATTTTGTTTTTACTGTTACTGTTTCGTGTTATTTTTTATGCTTTTGTTGTTGTTATTATTAGTGATTCGTGTTATTTTGTTTTTACTGTTACTGTTTCGTGTTATTTTCTTTTTACTATTATTGCTTCGTGTTATTTTGTTATTACTGTTACCGCTTCGTGTTATTTTGTTTTTACTATTAGTTTCGTGTTATTTTTTTACTATTACTGTTTCGTGTTATTTTTTATGTTTTTGTTGTTGTTATTATTAGTGATTCGTGTTATTTTGTTTTTACTATTAGTTTCGTGTTATTTTTTAACTATTACTGTTTCGTGTTATTTATTTTACTGTTACTGCTTCGTGTTATTTTTTTTACTATTACTGTTTCGTGTTATTTTGTTATTACTGTTACTGCTTCATATTATTTTGTTATTATTACTTCTATTAGTGTTACTATTATTAGTTACTATGAGAGTGGTTTGCAATTGCTATTATCATCATTATTATCATTGCTAATCTACATATAATCATCATCAGTCAATCATCATTATCAGTCACCATAACTATCATGATTGTTATTATCACCATCACAATGAATAACTTTTATTGTTATATTAAGCAAAAATAGTTGTGGTATAAAGGGTAAATTTTTATTTTCATGGCGATATTTTCAGTGGGAACTTAGCCGACTGATTTTTTTTTTTTTTTCATTTCTTAATTCTTAATACAAGTTGTATGATTTTCTCCCTACATTAAACTGTACCGCACGCTTATTTTATATTGTGCAACACCAGCAACTATTTTTGTTTAATATAAGACACCAGCATCTAACCGTTCGTTACAATTGAAAAACATATTTTAAGTAAAACAATTGTAATATGTTTTTATTATTTGTTATGCGCCTTTATGCCTGACACCCAGCTATTTTTGCTAAGTATAAGGGGGTAAATTTCGATATACATCAGTTGAAAAGGGGTGGAATACGGAATATAAGTTGAGAAACACTAACTGTCATTTGTATGCTAATGTATTGAGTAGTTATCCATATCATTCTTTATCGTTTTCTTCGATTCCATATCTTGAGAAAACGAAGCGATATCTGGGTACACTATTATATTTCTTACTGATAACTATCTACAGCACTAACCTAGCACACAACTTTAAAATAATTTTCAAATAGACTAATAATCTAGAATCTTAATCAAGTCCGCGCAAACGTATTGCATTAAGCCTCATAAATATAGTACTCTGTCATGCAAATGTGTCTTAATGGTATATTACGTTATAATACAGTGGAACTTATAATAAGCACTTCCTAGACTTGGCAGCCTCTCTCCGTCCCTTCTCCTCCCCCCTCCTCGTCCTCCTCCTCCTCTCCTTCTCCTCCTCCTCCTCCAACTCCTCCTCCTCCTCCTCCTCCTTCTCCTCCCTCCTCCCTCCTCCTCCTCCTCTTCCTCCTCTCCTCCTCGATCCACTCTTAATCTCCTTTTCCTCCTTCCATCCCCGTCTCCTTCCTCCCTCGCTGTTCTTCTTCTCTTGCCCCTCCCTGCCCCTGTCTCCCTTCTTCTCGCCCTTCCCTCCTTCTATCACTGCCCCCCCCTCTCTGTTCTCCGCCTTACCCTTCCTCTCCTCCTATCTCCCTATCTTTTTGTCCTCCCTCCTCTTTCAATCCCTGTTTTGCTGCTCCTCACCCTCCCTTCCCTACTCGTTTCATCTCTGTTTCTTCCTCCCCTTCCTATTCTTCCCTTTCCCCCACCTCAGTCCTATCGAGCCTTCCTTTTTTACCCTTCCCTCCTCCCTCCTCCTTTATCCCTCCCTCCTCCTCTATCCTCCCTCCCTCCCTCCTCCGTTATCCTCCCTCCCTCCCGTCCTTCCCTCTGGCCCTCCCTCTATCCCTCCCCTCCTCTCCCTCCCATCTTCCTCTATCCTTCCTTCCCTCCCTCCCTCCCTCTATCCTTCCCTCCCTCCCTCTATCCTTCCTCCCTCCCCATCTCCTCTATCTTTCCCTCCCTCCCCACCTCACCCCCCCCCCGCAGAAAAAGGTATTAAAAAAAATCCCTCTCGACTCAGGTTAATTCCCTCTCACCTGGATCTGCTCCCGCGGCAGAGTCGTCGGTACAGGTTATCCAGCCTATTAACCTGCTCGTAGTCCTTGTGCTCGGAGTAGATCTTCTTCTGGAACGACGTCGGGATCCCCAGGCCCGAGAACTGGTCCAGGATCCTGTCGTTGGAGTTCTGGGCCATGTTGGTCACGATGTCCGCCTGCCGGGAGGAGGAGAGTCGAGGAGAGCGGCTGGTGTGGGTGGGGGAAGGTTTTTTCTGTGTGTGTGTGTGTGTGGGTGGGTGGGTTTGTGGGTGTGTGGGTGGGTTGGGTGTGTTTGTGTGTGTGTGTGTGTGTGTGTGGTGTGTGTGTGTGTGTGTGTGTGTGTGTGTGTGTGTGTGTGTGTGTGTGTGTGTGTGTGTGTGTGTGTGTGTGTGTGTGTGTGTGTGTGTGTGTGTGGACTATCCTTGTATGTGGGTGTATTTGCGGGTCAGATAAATAGGCTTGTTTGTTTTTTTCCGTTTTTTTGTTTTGGAGGAGAGTGTCCTGTGGCCACATGACAGCATTCCGTATACTCCACAATAATCTTAAATAGTGAGATATAATCCAGTAAGCAGCTAAAATTAAATAAAAAATAATCTTAAATAGTGAGATATAAACCAGTAAGCAGCTAAAATGAAATAAAAATATCCTATGGGTATATAAGAGAGAGTGGGTAGTATTTTCATATTTTTTTTAATGAAGCGAAATAACATAAGGGTATCCTACCGCATCATCCCGCGGCTTAGTAAGCATATTTCTCTACAAAATATGTCCCTTACGTCCAGATGGATATGGAACCACCTCTGACTTTGATCCACCTACAATAACAAACCCCAAAATATCACCCTTCACCCTCCTCTGCTTCACCCTTTCCCCTTCCTCCCCACCTACAATAACAAACCCCAAAATCACCCTGCCTCCTCTGCCTAACCCTTTCCCCTTCCTCCCCACCTATAATAACAACCCCAAAGCACCCTTCACCCTCCTCTGCCTAACCCTTTCGCTCTTCCGCCCCACCTACCAGCATAGCCCGGTGTTTCTGCTGCTTCGTAATCTTATCAATCCTCTTCTGTGTCTGTCTGTCGATGGGACGCGAAGCCCTAAGCATCTCTATCCCCTTCTCGTACCAGGCTTTGCTCAGCTTGAACTCCAGGTTGTTGAAGCTCTGTTGGCCCAGGCGGAAGCAGTCGTCCACTGGAGAAGGGGGGGGGGGGGAAGGGAGGATGTGGAGGTGTATTAGCATCTGATTGTCAGTAATAATATCATTTTATATCATGGGTATTAAGTATCTTCGTTATTATTGCTGTTATCATTTTTATTATCACAATCGTCAACATAATTTTACCGATATTGGTATAGTCTTTATTATAATCATTATTATTATCAGTATCATCAAGATCATTCTTATTATGCATTGCTTCGTCTCGCCACCTTCGGTTAGTTTGACCTTTCCTTAAACACATTCCAGAATCGCAACATTATCCCCCCGACCACTCAGAAATCCCCGAGAAGAAAATCCTAAAAAAAACAAATAACTAAAAAAAAATAAACGAATAAATGAATAAATAAATAAATAATCCCCAGAGCCGAGAAGGTGTCCCTCCCGCGAGAACGTCCTACCTGAGAGCTCCTTGACGGCCTTCGTGCCCAGGATCTCGCCCTCCACAAGGTCATTGACGGACAGGTTGTAGGTATCCTGAAGGCGGACCAGCGCCCACGCGGCTCCGTTCAGGTCGGCTTCTTCGGGGACGTCGACGCCGTTGCGCAGGGAGGTCAGGTTGGCGCGCAAGGCTGACGAAGGAAGCGAGAGGAGGCGTTAGGAGGGATAAGGAAGAACATGAGGGAACAAAGGATATATTGAAAATAAGCAGCGTAAACATTGTACTTAAAATGAGATGTTGATAAGGTACTGGATGTGAGGGAAGTAGATTAAAGAATAAAGTCCAAGGGAGATGTATATAGTAGGAAGAATACATAAAACTATTTGTTGGGAAAAGAAATCTTGATGGGACATTTTACTGTTTTAGTTTGTATAAGAACATTTTTGTAATCTGATAGTGTATGCCAACCATTTTTACTTTGGATTTGCCCTAGAACCAGTAGAATTTCTTAACATCTGGCAACATAACTTCAGAAAAAGTGATAACGAAGGAGAAGCACAACTGAAGTGCGAATAATACCACCAGATTCTTCGTAAAATCTGGGCACATTGATGCGTATTGAAGTAAAAACGATGAAGTAAAAACCATACACGGGAGATCAAACCATCTCTCGTTATCAAAACCCTTCAACTTTACACTTGACAAAATAACACTCCATGGCTCGACGCGTCTCACAAGTCTCAACTGCTTCGAACGCTTCACTCACAACGAACGAAGCAACCGCGATTCAAAAGCCACCCTGAGAACGGCCCAAGTCATAAACACGGTGATATTTTTCCATCAGCTTCATCACACACGCCCTCACACAGATGAAGAATAAGAGAGAAAAAAAACCCTCATCATGATAGATATAGACGCATCTGTTGGTGTTTTCCAGCTGGTGATAACGGGCATGAAGCGCCGAATAAAGAAGTTGTGTCGAGTGAGGGTCCGAGGCCGCTAACAGTAGGTGACGCAGCGACTTCGGTGTGTGAATATTTTAGGTGCTTATCCGCTCTCTTTTGTTCCCTCTTACGGTATCTTTACCTCTGTGCCTTACCTGTTGATGCGGAAGGAAGGTAAGCTTGGATAATGAATTACTTCTTTGGTGTATCTGTGCGATCTTCTGGATTTGTTTTGTTTTTTGTTTTGTTTTGGTTTTGTCTCCTTTATGATTCTTTCCACCTCTCCTCTTATTCATTTCATGGACGAATCTAATTTCTATATTTCCCCTCTTTTCCTCCCTTCCCTTCCCTTCTCTTTCCTCCTTCCCTTCCCTTCCCTCCCCTTCTTTCCTCCTTTCCCTTCCCTCTCCCTCTCTCCCTTCCTCCCTCCCTCCCCTCTTTTTCCCCTCCCTTCCCTTCCTCCCTCCCTCTTCTCCCTCTTTTCCCTTCCCTCCCTCCCTCCCTCTTTTCCTCCCTTCCTCCCTCCCTCCCCTCCTTTCCTCCCCCTTTCCTCCTCCCTCTTTTCCTCCCTTCCTCCCTCCCTCTCCCTCTTTTCCTCCCTTTCCCTCCTCCCTCCCTCCCTTTCCTCCCTTCCCTCCTCCTCCCCCTCTTTTATTCCTCCGTCCCTCCTTTCCTCCCTTCCCTCCTTTCCTCCCTTCCCTCCATCCATGCCTTTCCTCTCTCCTCCTTCCTCTTCCTCTCTCCCTTCCTTCTCCCCCTCCTCCTTTCCTCTCTCCTATCCATCCCTTCCTCCCTCCTTTCCTCTTCTATCCATCCTCTCTCCTTCCCTCCCTCCCTTTCCTCTCTCCTATCCATCCCTCTCTTTCCCTCCTCCTTCCCTCTCCATCCCTCTCTTCCTTCCCTCCCTCTTTTCCTCCCTTCCCTCCCTCTTTTCCTCCCTTCCCTCCCTCCCTCTTTTCTCCCCTCCCTCCCTTCTTCCCCCTCCCTCCCTCCTCCCGCTTCCCTCCCTCCCCTCCCTTCCTTCTTCCTTCCTCTCTCCCATCCTCTTCCCTCCTCTCTCTCCATCCTTCCCTCTCTCCATCCTTCCTCTTCTCCCTCTTCCCATCTCCCATCCTTCCCTCTCTCCCATCCTTCCCTCTCTCCATCCTTCCTCTCTCCCACCATCTTCCCTTCCTTCCTCCTTCCTCTCTCCCATCCTTCCAACCCTCCCCCTACTCTCTCTCCATTCACCTTCCCTCCTCCCTTCTCTCTCCCATCCATCCATCCTTCCCTCCCTCCCTTCCTCTCTCCATCCATCCATCCTCCTCCCTCCTCCTCCTCTCCTTCCTCTCTCCCATCCATCCATCCTTCCCTCCCTCCCTCCCTCTCTCCCTTCCTCTCATCCATCCATCCATCCCATCCTCCCTCCCTCCCTCCTTCCTCTCTCCATCCATCCCTCCCTCCTCCCATCCCTCCTCCTCTCTCCCTTCCTCCTCCTCTCTCCCTCCCTCCCTCCCTCCCTTCCCTCCTCCTCTCTCCTTCCCTCCCTCCCTTCCTCCCTCCCCTTCTTCTCTCCCTCTTTTCCTTTCTACCGATGTCTCCCGTTCCTTTCTCCAACCAACTCAACACCCAACCTTCCCGATCCACTGTTACCAGAACACCCACCGCCTCACCTCTCGTTGCTGTGTCCCTAAGAGCGTTTTTTAAAGCTGGGAACTCTTGTGTCACGCGCCGCAGGAAATGGTAACTGTTGATAGGATTGTGTACGTAGTCGACCGCGCTGCCTCTGTGCCAGTCGTTGATGTAACTGTCGAGAGAGAACGTGTTGTTAGGAGAGGTGGAATTTAGGTTTTGTAAAGTTGAATGCGTTTCGAAATAAGATGACGGATTTGTAAGTTTATCTCACAAATCAGTCATCTTATTTCGAAACGGGGAAGATTACATTAGAAAATTGGTATAAAGTGAAGAGATCCCACATTTGATACAAAATTTATAACTTATTTCATTTGCACAATAAGCCTTTACATTTGATCAGAACTATATTGCATTAGACTGCGGACTTTGTTTCTTCATATTGTTGTAAAATTAAACATTTATTCCTGGAATTATATTAGGTGTGACTGTTGACTTGGTCAAACCATTTTCGTGTAAAACGTGATAAATGATGTTGAATATATTGCGAATCTACAATATGGGAATCTAAATCTGAATCGATCATTAACATTATTGCTATTATTGTTATTGTTGCTATTATTTTTGTTTTTATTGTTAATATCATTACCTTTATTATTATTATAATCATTATTTTCATTATCATCACCTTCATTATCACTATCTTAATTTTTATTATTATTATCTGCATTGTTATCTTTACTATTAGATTCATATTATCTTATTATTTCATTATCATTATCACCTTTATCATTATTATTACCTTTATCATTATCATTATCCTTATCATTATCATCATTATCATCATTTTCCTTCGAGTTAAGTAGTTAGACCGTCAGTTTCTACACATTTATTATTTACTGGGAGGTAGCAGAGAAAGGGAAAAAAGAGGATGGAAAGGAAGGGAAGAGAATAAGGAAGAAATGGAGGGGGAATTGAAAGTGGAAGAGAAGGCAAGTGTGAAGGGAGGGAGGGGGGATTTAAGGAAGCTTTGGGAGAGGAAAAGGGGAAGCGAAAGGTAGAAAGAGGAGAGTAAAAGTGGGAGAGAGGAATTTCCTTAGGTCCCGCTTATGAACAAGCTAATAACTTAACGTGACGCAGTAAACCATTCTGGGTGTAAATGGAATTGTTAGCAAAATGTAATTAATTGCAGAAAATTAAATGATACACAACGATCGTGTACCTATACTAATACAGGTACAGAAGATAAGAAATAGACGGATACATAGACCGATAAACGAGTCAATAACAGAATGAAAACACAAGCGAAATAAAGTGAAATAAAGATGTGGGAAAAAAAGATATTGTTGTAACAAATGGAAATGCTTGAAACTATTAAAATGTTTAGATATAGAAGAATGGTACATTTATCTATATTGAAAAAAATATGCGTGATTTTGGCTCATCAAAATGTACGGTTTTACATAAGTTGCTTTGCATATTTCTGTGTTCAAGAAATACGATTTTACGCATTAAGTGTATTATAAAGTATTTATTTACATATCGGTTATTTGTTATTAGATATTTATTTGATATCAATTTATTCATTCCTTATTTGCTTAGTTATTTTTAAGTAACTGTTATGGTATAGTTAACTGGAATTATTTATTCGTTAATTAATTAGCTAATATGATATCGGAAAAATAGTGAAACTGCACAGATTTATACGGTAATTTTAAGCAGAAATACCATACTGATTTTAAGATTTATACGGTAATTTTAAACAGAAATACTATATTGAATTTAAGAGAGAATAAAAAATGAAAAGATAGAAATAAAGAAAAGTCCTCAAAAACATCTAGAAAAGGTATGAATGAGTAAAATATCTTATAATACAAGAGATGTATTTGACAGGTTTCGAATACATCATATCGTCTGGAATACATGATGAGGGTGTATTCGAAATATATATCTCTTGTATTGTGGAGATATTTACTCTCATTTATACCTCTTCTATATTGTGGAAATCGGTCAAGTCTTTATTTTTATTGTGAAATTTTATTCTCATTCATACCTCTTCTATATTTATCACCGTAAATACTATTCCTCAAAACGTATCTTTTGAAGCAAATAGACCAGAGTTATTGTTTACGTTAATGACCTGTTTCTGTGTCCTTGTTTCCTGCTAATCCTTCTATTTTTATTCTACTTCCTGTTCCAAGTTCCCCGTTTCCTTAATTATTTTGTCTTTTGTTTCCTCTCGTTTCGTATTTTTCCCTTATGTCTCCTTATTTCTTCAGTTCTCCCTATTTCTTCTCCGTTCTTCCTATTTCTTATGCGTTTCCCTATTTCTTCTCCGTTCTTCCTATTTCTTATGCGTTTCCCTATTCCTTCTCCGTTCTCTCCATTTCTTATGCGTTTCCCTATTCCTTCTCCGTTCTCCCTATTCCTTCTACGTCTCCCCATTTCGTCTACGCCTCCCACCCCCTAGTTCCCTTTCCTCCAATGTCGACAACGTCTCCTAATTTCATTTGCACAAACAAAACCACAAGCAAAGGGAGGGACAGAGAAGCTCCTCTGCGATTATCACGGGAGTCGGCCGCCGCGAGAGCTATGAGGCAAAAACACGCCGTAGGCATAATCACGTGTTTTATTTCTCCTTTTCTTTTTGTTTCTTTCATTCTTTCGTGTTTTTTCTTTCTCTCCTTTCTTTCTTTCCTGCTTCTCCCTTCGTGGTTCTGTCGACGAGGTTTTCTGTGCTGTATCTCTTGTTTGGTTTGCGTGTTTTTTTCCATGAATCAGATTTTTTTCTCTCTCTGATTCTAACATTTTTTTCTCTCTTTTTTCCCTTCTTTCTCTTCTCTCTTTCTCTCTGTCTCTCTCTGTCTCTCTCGTCTCCGTCTCCGTCTCCGTCTCTCCGTCTCTCCGTTCTCCGTCTCTCCGTCTCTCCGTCTCTCCGTCTCCTCTCTCTTCCCTCTCTCCTCTCTCGTCTCTCCCTCTCTCCCTCTCTCCCTCTCTCCTCCTTCCTCCCTCCCCTCATCTGCTCTCCATCTATCTATCTTATCTATCTTCGAAAAAAATAGATATAACCAGCGGAAGGGCGAGGCGGTGCGCAGTTCCCGGTAGCTCACCCCGCCCACCTGACTTGACAGACAGACAGACAGACTGATGGAGGGTTTTGAGATGTGATACTGACCGCGACGCTATGAGCGGTGAAGGGCGGGCGGGTAGGTGGGCGGGCCGAGGAGGAGGAGGAGAATGGGAGGGAGGAGAGAAAGAGGGAGGGGGGGAGGAGGAGGAGGAGAAGGGAGGGGAGGAGGGGGGGAGGAGGAGGAGAATGGGAGGGGAGAAAGGGGGGAGGGAGGAAAGGAGGAGGAGGAGGAGGAGAAGGAGGAGAATGGGAGGGGGGAAGGAGGAGGGAAGGGGGGAGGAGAAAGAGGGAGGAAGTAGGGAGGGAAGGGGGGGGAGGAGGAGGAGAAAGAAGGAAGAAAGGGGGGAGGAGGAGGAGGGAGAAAGAAGGAAGAAAGGGTGGAGGAGGAGGGAAGGAGAAGAAGGAGGGGAGGAGGAGGAGGAAGGACGGGGAAGGAGAAGAAATGCAAGGAAACAAAAGGAAAGGAGAAGGAGATGATGGAAAAGTAGGAGAAGAAAACAAGAGGAGGGAAGAGAGAAGGAATAGGAGAAGAAACGTAAGGAAAGAAAGGAAGACAGGGAAGGTGAGGAAAGGAGTGAATAGATGATAGTGAACTGGAGAGAAGTAGTAGGGAGACGAGGAAGGCTAGGCAGGGGGGGGGTAAGAGAGGGGAGGGGGTGAGAGAGAGAGAGGAGGGAGGGGGTGAAGAGAGAAGGAGGAGGGGGGGTGAGAGAGAGAGGGAGGAGGGGTGGGGGAGAAGGGGAGGAGGAGAGGGGGTGAGAGGAGGAGGCTAGGCAGGGAGGGGGTGAGAGAGGAGGAAGGAGGGGGTGGGGAGAAGGGCGAGAAGGCTGAGAGGGAGAGGTGGTTGGGAAGGCGAGAGGATAGGGGTGGGTGGGTGGGTGGAGAGTGTGAAGTGGGGAGGGGGGGGGAGGTGACGAAGAGGTGGGGGGTGGGGGTGAGTGGCGTGGGCAGGTATGCGCGTGAGGTGGAGGGGAGGGGGGGTAGGGGAGGGAAAGGGGTGGGGATAGAAAAGGGAGACTATTAGAATAGTATACAATTATATATATATATTTATAGATAGATAGATTAGATAAGATAGATAGATATAATATAATAGATATAGATTTTTCCCTTTTTTTCTTTTTTAGTAGAAAAAATATATATAGATGTAAATAATAGATATAGATTTTCTTTTTTTCTTTTTTTTTTTTGTGTGTGTATCAGAAAATATATAGATAATATAAATAATAGATATAGATTTTTTTTTCTTTTTTTTTCTTTGTTTATTAGAAAATATAAAAATACAAATATAGATAGATTTTTTTTCTTTTTCTTTTTTTTTTCTTTTTCTTTTTTTCCCTCAGTGTTGTAAGAGGGTGAACAGAAGATATAAAAATGAAGGTTTCATTTCGTAATAATCTGTATGCAATTTGTGCGAGTATGTATGTGTAGCAATCAGATGATAATGTGTATGTAGATATACATGTTATAGACAGTGTACGTGAGCTTATTGTGTGTACATTTACGTAAATATGTATGTACCTCTGTGTAGGTGACGTGTTGTGCAAGTGCGCTCCCTAATAGCTGTGTGCGTGTGTGTGTGTGGCGGGTTGTTTGTGTGTGTGTGTGTGTGTGTGTGTTGTTTTGTGTATGCGTGTATATATTATGTGTGTGTGTGTGCGTGTGCGTGAGCGTGTGCGTGTGCGTAATGTATAAACGTACATAGACAACTAACAGAATACATACATACATATACAAACACACACCCCACTCCTCAGAACAATACACAAACACAGTTAACCTAACATACACAGGTACCCAAACCGAGGCACATATACACAACATACATCCTCCATTATATATACACAGGTACAAAAAAAAAAAAACTTGTAACAACACAATACGGTCCAGACGATTCAATGGTTAACATCAACTCGCAACGGCTGACGAAATCCAACTGGCGAGAGATAACGGTTCGAAAATACGACAAAAGAAGTCTTGGACAACGGGCGTAATAATTTTTTTCCCACGGTAGGTTCGTTATAGGTTCGTTTCCCCTTCAGTGAATGCAGAAATATGGCTGAATTCGTGATAGGTTGGTAGGTTCGTTTCCCCTTCAGTGAATGTAGAAATATGAAATTCTTGATAGGTAGGTAGGTTCGTTTCCCCTTCAGTGAATGCAGAAATATGAAATTCGTAATAGGTAGATAGAGGTAGATAGACTTATAGACCCATGAGTTATTTTATTTCCTAACTTTTTTTTCATTTTTCTTTAAAAAATAAAAAATAAAACGGGATATTTCGCAGATAAAAGATAAGGCTTTCCGATGATCTACAATAATTTATTATCGGATAAACAGACATAAATGACAAACCAGACCCTATAAACCCCATGCTATATCATAAAATTTCGTTCAAAATAAAACAACTGAATATAAAACGGTTACTTTTATCAAGGTATGGCAACCGAATCCGTAATCCTTCCATCAAGATAGGGAACCCGATTCCATAATGTTTCGTTCAACATCAGGCAGCCGACTGGGCCTACCGAAAAAAAATCAGATTTCTCTCTCTCTCTCTCTCTGTCTGTCTGTCTCTCTGTCTGTCTGTCTCTCTGTCTGTCTGTCTCTGTCTGTCTGTCTCTCTGTCTGTCTGTCTGTCTGTCTGTCTGTCTGTCTGTCTGTCTCTGTCTGTCTGTGTCTGTCTGTCTCTGTCTCTCTGTCTGTCTGTCTGTCTCTGTCTGTCTGTCTGTCTGTCTGTCTGTCTGTCTGTCTGTTCTCTGTCTCTCTGTCTCTGTCTCTCTGTCTCTCTCTCTCTCTCTCTCTCTCTCTCTCTCTTCTCTCTCTCTCTCTCTCTCTCTCTCTCTCTCTCTCTCTCTCTCTCTCTCTCTTTCAAGAAATCCCAAAAATATGTTGTGTCTAGTCATTCTCTCGCGATTTAGGATGTTCATCGGGGTTTTCTCAGACTTCTTATGGCTCTCCCTCTCCCTCTCTTTCTTTGCATTTTTTCTTATCTCTGTATCACCTATTTTTTTTTTTCTTCTTTTTCTTTTCTCTTTTTTTTTTCTTCTTATTACTTTGTTTTCTTCGTTTTTTTTTTTTTTTTTTTATTTTCTGTCTCTACATTTTTATCTTTCTCTGCTTCTACATTTTTATCTTTCTCCGTCTTTCTCTACTTTTTTTTCTATTCTCTTTTTCTCTCTCTTTATCTATCTCTATTAAGGGGAGGAAGATGGAGAGCGTGGAGGATTATTAAGGAGAGGAAATGGAAGAGCGGAATAGATAAGGGAGGAGAGGGAGAGATAATGAAGAGGGGAGATGTAGGGAAAGATAAATATGGAGGTGAAGCTACAGTAAAAGGAGGAGGAGCAGGGAGGGCTAAGCAAAGGAGGGAGACATGCATAGAGAAGGAAAGGTGGAGGAGAATCGAGGAATTACAGACAACAGAGAGATAAGGAAAGGAAGAGAACTTAAGAAACAAAATAGAAAGCGAGAGACACACAAACAAACAAACACACAAAACAACGAAAGGAAGAGTCAGACAAAAAAAACATGATAAACAAACATACTTAAACAAACAAACGTATCCACCACCTTTTCCCCATTGCACACCAGTGATTACAAAGCAGTATCCAGCACCAACTCGTAGGTCATTGGAAGTCCTCCTGCATACACCCAGAGGACCTTGACTCCAGGAGGACCCGTGGACTGTGACAACGGAGAGGGAACGCCACATGGTCAATGCATTTGTGGGTTGTAGTGGAATGAGTAGGGGTAGGGAGTGGTTCAGTGGGTTGTAGTGGAATGAGTAGGTTATTGGAGTGGTTCTGTGGGTTGTAGTGAAATGAGTAGGTGTATGGAGTGGTTCTGTGGGTTGTAGTGGAATGAGTAGGTGTATGAAGTTCTGTGGGTTGTAGTGGAATGAGTAGGTGTATGGAGTGGTTTAGTGGGTTGTAGGAATAACTGTGGTAGTTAAACCAAAATAGAAATAAAAATGTAAACTATGCATTTATACTTTTAATGGTTGTTATGCTGTTTCTCGTTCTCGCTAGCAGGAATAGGTTTATCCAGTTACTTTGTTATTGGTTGTATAGTATTTTAAACTGTAATTTGCTTCAAAAGGCATTAGCATTATTTTAAAAATGACATATTTAAAATAATATTATATACTTTAAACATTATCATTACAACGCCACAGGATCTCGGAATTTCGTCTAACCTGAATAATTCCGTTATAACTTTTCAACAAATGACCACAACACCAACCAAGTTGTATTTGGCTTGGCATGATGACAGCTCTTTACGTTACACCCCATGATGACCAGCTCTTTACGTTACACCCCACGATGACCAGCTCTTTACGTTATACCCGGCATTGTGCTCGCTGGAGGGTACAGTATAACGTGCATAATAGTGTGATTATCGACATAGGAAAGTGAACACGATGCACTGAGGTTGGGGTCTTTGGGGTTGGAGTGCTGTGGAGACTTCAATGCGGTTATAGGGTCGTTGTATTATGCGTCCGGTCTTTATCTCTCTGTCTGTTTGTCTGTTTTCTCTCTTCTTTCTTTTTTCTCTCTTCTTTCCTTTCCCTCTCGTTTTTCCTGTTTTCTCTCTTCTTTCATTTTTTTCTTTCTTCCTTTTCCTTTCCCTCTCGTCTTTTCTCTCACTTTCCTCTCTTTCCTTCCGTCTTTTCTCTCGCCTCTCTATCATTATCTTGATCTTTTTTGTGTTTCCTTTCTGATTTATTTTTTTTTTTATTTTGCTCATTTTTACTTTGTATCCCTTTCTCTGCTTATTTTCTGTGCTATATTTTTACTTTCTCTCCCTTTCTATCTGTTTTTTTTTTTTCTCTTTTCTTGATGATCCTGTCTTTACTTATCTCTCTTCTACTCCCTCTTATATCCATTACTGTGCTTTGCCTGTTTTTTTTCATTCATTCATTTACTCCACTCTCTTGATCCGTCTACAGTTTCTTTCTTTTCTCTTGCTTTCGCTTTTTTCAGGGTTCTCTTAATATTTCACTCGCTAACGCGCGCACATGTACATAATTCATAAACACTATAAAAATAACCACGCACTCACGCGTGCGCGCGAGCACAAACACACACAACAACAAACGCACACGCCACGCACGACACACACCACACCACACACACACACACACACACACACACACACACCACACACACACACACACACACCAACACACACAACAACACCAACACACACACACACACACACACACACACACACCACCCACACACACACATTCCTCCTCCTCTCCTCCTCCTCACCCCCCCACCAAGCTCATTGTCCTTCCCAACGCAAAAAAAAAAAAAATGTTTCGCAACATTATGGTAATTCAACACAAGATGCCTCGGTGTCGCCGTGGTCTGTCTTGCCGTTAATTGTAATGAGGAATCGGTAGACCTTTTTCTTGTCGTTTTACCCCTGTGTTATGACCTGAGTTTGGTGTTTAAAAGTCATCCGTTTTGTCATCCGTTTGTCGTTAGTGGATGTGGTGTTAAGGGATGTTTGCTATCGGTGTTAATTGGGTTGGAGGCGCGTTATGGCTATCCAGAGTTTAGAAAAGGTATGAATGAGACTGGATATCTTCACAATACAAGAGATGTAATACATGTATTTCTGATGAAGACGTAATCGAAACCGGCCAAATACATCTCTTGTATTGTGAAGATATCCAGTCTCATTCATACCTTTTCTACATTTGTCAACATGGATACGTTTTATCCAGAGTTTGTTTGTTTGTCTTTAAGGAGGAAACTTGCTTTGCTTGGTTGTCTGAGGTCATGCGTGTAGTGACGGAAATGTGTGCTTTATCGGTGGCGGTTTGTTTTCGATCGTAAAACGCATTCTCTGACATTCTCATTCTTGCCTCTTTTCTCTCTTTCTCTCTCTTTCTCTTTTCTCTTCTCTTTTCTCTTTTTCTCTTTTTCTCTTTTCTCTTTTTCTCTTTCTCCCGCCCTCTCTCTTGTCGCTTCATAGAAAAGACACATTTATATGTCATTGTGTTTCTCTCCTCCCTCTCTCCTCTTCTTTCTGTGCGTTGTGCTTCTCTCCTCTCTCTTCTCTCCTCTGTTGTTCTCTCTCTCTCTTCCAGTTCCTCTCTCGTTGCTCTCTCTCTTTCTCTTGTCTTTCTCGTTTGCTGTGTTGTTTCTCTTCGTGTTGTGCTTCTCTTTGCCTCTTCTCTTCTCTGTGTCCTTTCTCTCTCTTTCTCTTTCTCTCATTCTCTCTTCTCTCATTCTCTCTCTCTCTCTTCTCTTTCTCTCTGTCTTACTCATCTTCATTCTTTCATATCTCTTCTTCGTTCTCCATCTTTCTCTCTTCTATCTCTCTTGATATCTCTATCTTGGCTCTCTTTCTTTGTTGTCTCTTCTCTCTCACTCTCGTTCCTCTTCTCATATTATGCTTACTGCTCTTGTCTTCTCTCTGCTCTCTTCTCTCTCTCTCTTTTCTCTCTCCTCTCTCATCTCTCTCTTTCTCTCCTCTCTCTCTTTCTCTCTCTCTTCTCCTCTCTCTCTCTCTCTTTCTTCTCTCTCTCTCTCTCTTCTCTCTCTCTCTCTCTCTTCTTCTCTTCTCTCTTTTCCTCTCTCTCCCTTCTCTCTCTCTCTCTCTCCTCTCTCTCTCTCTCTCTCTCTCTCTTTCTTCTTCTTTCCTCTTTTCTCTTTCTCTCTCCTCTTCTATTCTCTCTTCTCTCTCTCTCTCTTCTCCTCTCTCTCTCTCTCATCTCTCTCTCTCTCTCTCTCTCTCTGCTCTCTCCCTCCCTCTCCTCCCACCTCTCTTGCTCGTCTTTCATCGGCTTCCCCTCGTTCGCCTTCCTCCGTCCCCCCCGTGCCCCCCCCCCTCTCTACTCTCTCTTCCCCCCCCTCTCCTCTTCTCTCCCCCCTCTCTGTCTCTCTTCCCCCGCGCTCCTCTTTCTATCTTCTCTTCCCCCTCTCTGGTCCCTCTCTCTTCCCCTACCCTCTTTTGTTCCCAACCCTTCACCCTCCTGCACTCCCCCCCCCATCCCCCCCCTTCCCTCTTCCTCTCTCCCCCTCCCTCTCTCTCTCTCTCTCTTTTTTTTCCCCCACCCCTCCCCCCCTCTCCCTCTCGTCTCTCTCCCTCCTTTTCCCCCCCCTCCCCCCCCCCCTCTCCCCTCCTTCTCCCCCTCTGCTCTCTCCCCCCCTCTCTCTCCCTCCCCCCCCACCCATCTCTCTCTCTCCCCCCACCCCATCTCCCTCTCTCTCTCTCCCCCCCTCTCTCTCTTCCCCCTCCCCCCCCTCTCTCTCTCTTTCCCCCCCCTCTCTCCCCCCCCCCTCTCCTCTCTCTCTCTGCCCCCTCTCTCTCTCTCTCTCTCTCTCCCCTCTCTCTCTCTCCCCCCCCCCCCCCCTCTCTTCTCCCCCCCTCTCTCTCTCCCCCCCCCTCTCTCTCTCCCCCCCCCCTCTCTTCTCTCTCTCTCCCCCCCCCCTCTCTCTCCCACTCATCTCTCTCTCTCTCTTCTCTCCCCTCTCTCTCTCTCTCCCCCCCTCTTCTCTCTCCCACTCTCTCTCTCTCTCCCCTCTCTCTCTCTCTCTTCCCCCTCTCTCTCTTCTCTCTCTCCCCTCTCTCTCTCTCTCTCTCTCTCTCCTCTCTCTCTCTCTCTCTCTCTCCCTCTCTCTCTCTCTCTCTCTCTCTCTCTCTCTCTCTCTCTCTCTCTCTCTCTCTCTCTCTCTTCTCTCTCTCTCTCTCTCTCTCTCTCTCTCTCCCTCTCTCTCTCTCTCCCTCTCCCTCTCTTCCCTCTCCCTCCTCTCTCTCTCCCTCTTCTCTCTCTCTCTCCCTCTCTCTCTCTCTCACCCCCTCTCTCTCTCTCTCTCTCCCTCTCTCTCTCAATTATTATGAACCATACCATACTTATTTCTAGAACAGCGTATCTTCCACCTACACGACGTTATATATAATCACGCATGCACGGCGGTAAATCCCCAGATATCCTTATTCCCCACGATGCGATCTGGCCAATATTGATGACGTGACGACATAAGCAATATCCGCAGGAGAACTAGCCGAAGGACAGTGACTCCTGACGAGCGTTCTTGGGAAATGTTTGTTGGCGCGTCTGGTAAATACTTAGTAGGTTCTTGGTCTTCCTGTGTCTTGATTTAGGGATGCAGAGAGAGGTGGGTTTTGCGTCTCTTTTTTTTTAAGGGAGAACGTGCTATGATAAGAATTGTTGTTGTTTTTGTTGTTGAGATGAGGAAAGGGAGGCTTTTTTTCAGCAGGATAAGAAAGATGGGAAATTTGGTAGGATAAGCTAGTTAAAGTTTGGAAGAAAATGGTTGGAATAGGAAGCAGATTGTGCGAGGCCCGACCCAAGGAATATTCGTATGCTTGACATGCTTAAATAAATAAATAAATGCATGTTTATCAGTCTAGACATGCCTATCAACCTGGCAAATAGATGGTTAAATGTATACCTATCAGATATATAGATAGATATGCCTTTATTTCTGCATCTGTATTCATGAAAATTCATTGGGTCGGGCCTGGCACAATTTTAATTAACCGGCTGATTGAAAGCAGTAGGACAGACCTACTTGATTATTTTTTTAAAGGGAATTTGGTTACGGGAATGGAGAATGGGGGGGGGTTGGGGGGTTATGTTTTGTGGTTTTGTAGTGATGTTCGTGCATGCTATACACCCACGAGCCAATGTGCACGTGTTGATACACACGTCCTCCGCAAACGCCTTGTCTAGTCTTTCACTCACTCACTCGTTCGTTCACTCATTCACTCACTCATTCATTTATTCACTCATTCCCTCACTCATTCACTTGTTCACTCGCACACTCATTTACTCGCTCGCTCATTCGCTAATTCACTCGCTCACTCATTCACTCACTCGCTCACTCATTCACTCACTTGCTCGCTCGCTCGCTCATTCACTCGTTCACTCATCCGCCTCATTCACTCGCTCACCCATTCGCCCACCTATCCACCCCTCACCCCCACCCACACATCTACCCCCACCCACCTACTCTACTCACCACTCACCCAGACATTCACCCCCAACCACATGCAACCCCTCCACCCACATTCACCCCCCTCCCCCCACTCGAGACATCCACCCCCCACCCCCCAGATCACCCCCCTCCCCCCACTCGAGACATCCACCCCCCCCCCCAGATTCACCCCCTCCCCCCACTCGAGACGTCCACCCCCCACCACTCAAGACGTCCACCCCCACCCCCCGCCTACTCGAGACATCCACCCCCCACCCCCACCCCGCCCACCCAGAGACCACAGTTTCCACGCCGCTGTGCAGTCACGGGCGGCGCTCAAAGAAGCCATTAGTCCGTGGATGATTGTTGTAGTGAACGTGGGCGGTACCGTTATGTACTGAAGGGTGGGGGAGGGAGGAAAGAGAGAAGGGTGATGGGATGGTTGGAGGGGGAAGGGGAGGAGGGAAAGGGGGAGAGGGGTGATGGATGGTTGGAGAGAGGGGGGGGGGAGGAAGGAGAGAGGGTGATGGGAGGGAATGCGATGATGTTGGAGATGGAGAAGGAGAAGGGAAAGAAAGGAAACAATTGAAGGGAGGGAAGAACAGGGAGAGGGAAAGGATGAAGGAAAGAAGGAGAGGGAGAGAGGTGACAAGATGGAGGAGAGGAGGGGGAGGGGTGGGTCATTTTTTTTTTTTTTTTTTTTTTTTTTAGTCATTGCTTTGTCATTCCTTCGCATCCGTTAACTGATAAGAAAGGCGCTACCGGCGGTGGTCAGGTGTTAAGAATATTTTTATCTACATATATTATTTATCTATATTTTTATTTTATCTATATTTTACTTATTTTATCTGTGTTTACTTGTTTTATTTATTTATTTTCTTTTTTTTTTTTATTTTTTTTTTATTTTTTTTTTACTTTATCTATATTTTTACTTATTTTATCTATATTTTCACTATTATCAATATTTTTACAAATGTTACCTACATTTTCTTATTCTGTCCATATTTTTACTCATATCTATACCATTCCTGGTTTAATCTATATTTTTACTTATCTATATTTTTACTTCTTTCTCCCTCTCTCTCCTCTCCTCTCCTCTCATTCATACCTTTTCTACAACTGTCGCAATAAATACGGTTCATTTATCTGTTTCATTTATTCATCTATCTATCTGAAGGGGGGGGGGGAGAGTTAGTGGTAATGTTTCATTCTTTTACACATTTCATAATAACAGTAAGTCACTTAATAATCGTTGGGGGTAATAACATGATTCTTATAAAAGGAAGAGGAAGAGATTGGCAACAGTGATCCTTGCTTCATACAAGACTGGTATTAGAGATGTCGAAATTATGGCTGATGATGATGGTTCTGCCGAAGTGTGATTTCAGAGTGCATTCTGAACCCTTTGACGAAGCGATCAGTGAATTGGTTTCGTCGTTCTTGTATTTTATGGTCTGTGTCAGTCTGTCTGTCTGTCTTTCTCTATCTTTCTCCCACATACACACACATACAAACACACACACACGCACACACACACACACACACACACACGCACACACACACACACACACGCACACACACACATACATATACAATACATATATATATAATATATATATATAATATATATATATATACATATATATATATAATATATATATATATATATATATTATATACTTGTATTGATATTCGAAACAAATAATAAACGCCATCTTGAAAGTATGTATTGATATCCGAAACAAATAATAAACGCCAAAATACACACACAAACAAACAAACTTCGACCCCAACCTCAAGCTTCGAGTCGATGCTCGTTTGTGCACATACACGCACATGTAGGTCTACTCGTCCTCAAGTCCGACCTCCTCATAGGCCTATAGTCACGAATAGAAGCCGCGTCGTGATCGAAGCTTCGAAACCTTCCGAACCTAAACCACAAAGACTGCCTGTTTGTGCGAATTGTAGGAATTGTGCGAATAACGACCCAAGGAATATTCGTATACTTGACATCCATAAATAAACAAATGTATATTTATTAGTCTAGACATGCATATCAAACCGGCAAATAATTAAATCTAAATCTATGGTAAATCTATGTCTATCAGATATACAGACAGATATGCCTTATTTCTGCGTCTGTGCTTATGAAAATTTCATTTGGTCGGGCCTGGCGCAATTAACAGGTCGAGAGTCATTGCTTTCTGTTCGAGGACCAAATGGGAAATTAAATATTGATTGTTTGCTGTTTGACTGTTTTTTTTTTTTTTTTTTTTTTTTTTTGGGGGGGGGGCGAGTGTACCTTTCATGTCACCTTTAGATTTTGAAATAAAATATGTATATAATGATGATGATGATAATGATATAATAATGATAATAATAATGATTGATGATAATAATAATAATAATATAATAATAATAATTAATAATAATGGAGACTCGCTTAGCTCTTCCTCCAAAGACTCACCCTCGAATCGCCGCCAGTCTGCTCTCCTCCTTGTCTATGTAGTCCTGGAGGGTGCGGATGACCTCCTCCTCAGCCTCGACGAGCCTCGCGACGGTGGCTGCTGAAGTGTGGACATCGCCGAGGCCGCTTCCTCCTTCGGCAGAAGTCACGAGGGCGAGGACGAGGCCGAGGGCGAGCACGGCGCTTCTGCCTCTCATTCTTCGGGTATATTTCCTTTTTTTCGATTTCGAGGACGAGGTCAAAAAGGGAAGTGGGGGGAGGGAGGGGTAAGGGATGGAGAGAACGGGTGAGGGAGGGTGAGGATATATATGTTTAAAATAAATAGTGTTGGGGAAGTCTTCCGTGTTCTATCGCGTGTTGAGAGGAGCGACGGCGGTGAGATGTTGCTCCTCCCGCGGTTGGTGCTGGACTGGCAGAGGACGCGAGGGTTACCTGCGACTTGCCTAAAAATCAGCCTCGACCCCCTCCCTTAACCCCCTCCCCCCCATCCCTACACGCTTCTTCAATGTCTCTATCTCTGTCTGTTCTGTATTTGGCTATTTGGTCTCCCCGGCTCTATTTTGGCCCCCTTCTCTTTCTTTTTTAGATGTTGCTCATCTGGTTTTTAGCCTCTGCCTCCCTGCATAACCCCCTCCCGGTGTCTGGCTTCTTTCAGCCTCTAATCTAATCATCCTTCTGTCTCCCTTATTTTCCCCCCTATTTGTGTCTCTCATGATCTTGTCCTATGGTCTCTGTCGTCGTATTTGGCCTATTGTTCTCTCTCTTCCCCGCGTCTTCTATCTTCCCCTTCTCTTTTCATTCTTTTTTTTTTTTTTTTTTGAGCTTCTCTTCTTTCTGTATTCCACTTCTATCACAAATTTTTTATTTTTTTGATTCATCTCTTCTCTTTTTCTGTTTTTTTCTCTTTTCTTTTTTTCTCCTTCTTTTTCTTTTTTTTTTTTTCTTTCATAAAATTTATCCCCCCCCCCCTCTATCCTACCTTTCTCTTTCTCACTCATTTTCTTTTTCCCCATTTCCTCCATTTTATTTTTTTTTTTTTTCCTTTTCACCCTTTTTGTTACATCTCATGTTTGTGATTGCACCAAAACAGCTGACGTATACACTTTTTTTTAAGTTTGTCTTTCATATTTTGTATATTTAAGTTTGTTTTATTTCGCGTTTTTGTTCATGTGCGAGCGGTTCTCTAATTTTCACGCTAAGAGAAGAAATTCGCAATAGTTTATTTATACAGAAAGATCTATGTAGAGTATTTATATTTTCCCGCGCATTTTTTAGTCGACGTGTTTATTTTTGTTTATTTCTGCTTTCTAGATGTTAATGGAAGTTTAGATTATTTCGTTTATTTATGGAATTTTACATTTCGGAATTATTTGTTGCCTATTGAATAACTTGCGGTTAACTTTGGTAAGATAAACTTGTGTAATTTCTGTTCTGTTGTTCATTACCGTTGATACAATTATCGGATTCAACGAAATTAACGTTTTCTCTTCAGTGATGTTGATTTTTGTTCATGAAATACCCGTTATTTACAGAATTATAAAAAAAACTGTATTGTCTATGCATACCCAGATCCATATATACCTTCTACCTTTCTCCTCTTTCTTCGGTTTTTCTCTATTTCATCTCCTCTTTTCTATTTATTTTTCTGTTTCTTTGCTTTCATCCTTTTCCTTTCTCAACACGACACCTTTCACGTGACAGGAATCGAGCAGGCGGTAAACATTTTATAAAAAGATGGCATAGGACTCACATCAGCATCGTCATTGTATCGCTACAATCATTATTACTGTTATCGTCCCCGTTGTTATCTTTTCCGGTATCGCAGTTATTTTCATTAATTCTTCGTTTTCTTGTAATGATTTTGATATATTGCTTATTATCTCTGATATATTTGGACTTGGCCCTATGTGCAGAAACCGATTATATATGTATGGATATCTCTTTATCCATGTCTATTTATATGTCTCTATACATGTATCTTTATCGGTATCTATCTATATATTATTATATATGTTATATATATCATATATTCAATTATATATATTTGTCTGATACAGAGGCTAGAGAGAGGTTAAGGAAAAAGGGAGGGAGGTGCGATATTCTGAAAACTTAACGGTATATGTAGCCTACTAACTTAACCTAACGTATTCGCTCAAGGGAAAACGAGCCCCAGTAAAGAATTCCTCGGTCATGTTATCTTATACATGACTGGAACTTGACTTTGATATGGAAAAGTTAGTTTCATGTATGTAATTCAGTAAAAAAAAATGCAATTCTGTCATCACTAATACCGTTATTATTATTTCCCATATGATAGTTTAAATCAAAGCAGAAGTGTCTCTATACAGAATATGCAGACGTATATATGCATATGGTACTCGCGAAAACAAATTCCAGTATTTTTATCATTCATCAAAATATTTCGTTGTAATGCTTGGTGAACAGACGACACCAACAGAGCGTGATGTTAATATATAACACTAGTCATTCTAATTCCAAGTTGTAGCGAATATTGTCTGTCTACCGCACTTATCACAATTATTTTACCAATTGCTATTCCGTGAACAACAATGGTTGATGATAATCATTTAACTTTTGGACAAAAGTCTCTGGGAAGTAAAAGTAAAAGTACAAGGGAGGGTGTTGTTTATTGCTACGAACGTGTCTTGACTTACAAGGCAAGTTGTGATTGTTATAGGCATATGACGACTTGCATAGACGGTGTTTTGTGATTGGCTGACCAAAGGCGTGATCGAGGGAAGACGATAGCATTCGGGTACTGAACTGTGTTCTTTTAAAAGTGTAAGCTATGCCAACAACTTGAAAGACAAGTTCGTGGCCAATTCTTGCCACAGAAGCTCATCATCATTCATCATTAGGGGGATAACGCCGACGGGGGCGCATAGCCGCATCCACCCTTTGGGATCCCTCATGACAAGCCGCTAGGCAGGGACTCGGCCCATCTCGAGCTCTTCCCGACAGGTTTGATCAATCTGCCAAAGCCACTACCTCCTAGGTCGTCCCACAGGCCTCCTCCAGCCATGGTTATCTCTTGCAGAAACCTGGTGGGCAGGATCATCCTGAGGGAAGCGAGCCAGGTGTCCGTATAACCCGAGTTGGCGATCGCGGATTGTACAGATAACAGGTCCTGCTCCTTGGCTGCATTACCCGCAGCCAAGCTAGTCGGTACAAAACAGCCATGAAAGTGCAGCGTGGCTGCTGTACATAAGTTATGAGGAAAACGAGGAGTAAACACGTATTTTGTTGATTAATACCTCTCCAGATAGTATGGTAACTGGCTTGTGTAATGGCTGCTACGCAGTGATTGTTTCCCGTACATTATTGTAGTGCCACTCCATGACATCATTCCATGACAGCGATGTTATGTGCAATGACGTGTCAAGCACATGGTAATGATGAGGTGGTGACCTGTCAAGCCGTGTGTTTGTATAGGGCCGAAAGTAGTGTAGTGGGTAGCGCTTTTTGTTTTTGCATAAATAATTGTGTTTCATGTGCTCGACTACCCTGCCCATTCTACTCATTAGTTTTTGCTAATAAAATCATTGTATTTATGCTGTGTATTTGTTCTCCCTTGATGACTACATGAATTTTCTCTGGAGGAAAAAATATTTGAGTTCATAAAAGCGAGTAAATGTTTTCACTTTTGGCATATACATTTTTTCATCAAACTTAAACAATAGAGGGATCTCTAGGGCCCCTGTGACCAAATGTTTAGCTATACCACACATACCACTGCTACCTCTTTAGCATCCTCTCTCTCACAGGCTTAAATTCCATAGCATGAAACACATTAAAAGGTCGAAATCTTGGGGTTCAAATTTCATCTTGAATAAATTCTATAACCTAGACACAATGAGGATAAAGTGAGACTCGTCTTAAATACAAACTTTATTTACATAAGCATATTATATAAAATCTTGAAATATATATCATTCTTATGAACAAGCATTTACCTTTTGCATGCTTGGGACAATATACTGACCAGCCAGACTTGGTCCTTCTCTTAACAAAAAGGTAGACTATAGTCTTCCTTTCATAGGTCCTCCAGTTCAAAGTAAACTGTATAATAGGTGTTACATCAAGAAAAAAAATATTAATAAAAAAACTATCAATAAAATTGCTCAATATTTTGCTCATGCAGCCAACATAAAAAGTTTAACACTTGTACATGAAAGCATAAGAGGCTTATCATTGACCGTCAAAGATCATGATAATGCATGCAACTAATCAAGCCAAGGAACATAGGGAATGCAGGAGTGAACATAACATAACCTGCGGAATGCCTATTCAAGAAAAGGAACGCACAAAAAAATAAGAAGTAATAAAAAAGTAAAAATATAAAAAAAAATAAATGAAAAAAAGTTTGTACCATTTCATGCTAGCTGATACCTCACAACATTAACAAAAACAACGCCTTTGGTTGCAGCAATACTTAATTAGGTTATTTGGGAGTGCCTTTAATAGATTATCTGATACCATGTCTAATTAAATAATTAAAAAAAATAAAGTAAAATAAAAAAATAGACATGGCATACAACTAGGAGAAGCTAAATTCAAAGCAAAGGGTGCATTAACCTAGAACATTCTCGGACTGTGATAATACCGAGAATCTAAGCCTACATCTCTTGTCTAAAGATTTTTTCAGTGACTAGTCTGCTTAGATTAGTATCATTATTGAGTCTGAGTAGACAAAACTTAAAGGACATCAAATGATCCAAGCTTTAATTAATAAAAAAAAAAGAAAGGATATAGTGTGTCTTTAAGTATGAATATTATTATACTTTCAAAGGGACTCTGACAGTATAAGCACTACATGAAAAACTAAATTTGACCAAAACTGATAAATTCTTGGTCAGGAGGGTTTTACAATAATAAAAACATTACAGTGCTGGTGGCAGTGATAGCTGCCTGAATTGAGCTTATGTGAATGGAGTTTGTCCAAAAATATTATTATTACATGGAACAGTGAAGTGATAATAAAGTACTGTGAAAAAATAGGGGTGAATTTGCAATGTCTAGTGATACTGAGTCTCTACAAAGGGTACAAAAAATGTGGCATCCAAAATATGCTACACAAGATTAATGCAGAACTGACATTGTTCACATCTAGCTCAAATGACTGTGGCCAAGATACAATGCATTTATAAGCAATGCTCTACATTCATAATATTGTCATCAATTATTAAAAATAGTAATAATAATGAAACTGCTGATAAAATGGATAAATAGAATGGGAGCACTGATAAAACCTGCTTTTCTTAACAGAAGTATTTTATCAATAATACAAAAACTAACTGAAATATAAACATGCTTCTTCAAGGTATACCACATATTTGGTCTCATACAGAAAAGAGAAGAGGAGAGCATAGAGGGACATGAAGAAGTGCAGAAATGATAGGGAAAAAGAGGAGAGAGACAGACTTGCATTATCTCTATGCATCATACATAGAGAAATAAACTAATATAGATTGCACACATTGCAATACACACATGGAGACAAAGAATAATAAAGATGCCTAGGGAAATAGATGAGGACAATATTGATGTGAACAACCAAACAGATATAAAATTACACTGATTCATGAAGCACATTACAAGGTTCTTACACAACAAAAGCATCTGGTGGAATATTTATCAAATCATTTAAACATTTAGAGACAACAAATATTTACAAAAATATTTTTTTTAAATCAACGATAACTTTTACTATTATTCTGTTTTTAAAAAATGTCTTCACTGGGGAAAAAACCTGCTTGTGAAGCCACAGGTTGTCTCAAATGTCTCATTCTATATACACAATAATGTGTCGTACATTTATAGTTTAAAATCATCATGCTGGAAAAGGAAGCTTAACATTTATGACAGCTGGAAGCCAGTAAGGATATGGTACCATGATAAAAGGAGGAATGTGCAAGGATATCCTAGCTACATTTGTCTTTACAAAAAAGGGGTTTCAATAAGAGGAACACACACCTTGGGACAAACAGATTAAAAACAAACTTAACAAAACATTTTATCACTATTTTTATAAAAAGGTTACTTTAAAAGCACACAAGTACAATAAGACATCTAGTTTCTAAATCCTTCTCAGGTTGATGACATCCTCAAATTTATCTTTAGTACTTCAAGACCATCAAAATCACACGTAGAAAAACTACATTCTGGATTAAGCATCCAGTCTGCTTCATCACCATTCCTATCACTAGCCAGAATCTGGACTCCAATAGCACAAGGTGAACAACCAACCAAGAAAGAAAGAATGAAAAAATGCAAATATATTTCAGCTACATGCAAAACAACCCACATATCTCCTGGCTAAACCTATCATTACAAACCATGCTAAGGACACCTACTTTGCACTGTCTCTGGCATGCACTGTCGGTAACTCAGTCTCCTCTGTGACATGTCACCAAAGTAAAAAGACAAGACTTTACAGTTGCACTTCATTTCAGTAAGATAATGCAAAAAGGATAAGCAATAAAAAGAAAATTATTTAAAAAATAAAAACAATAATGCCTCTTACATTATAACCTCCAACATAATTTTTATCAAACACCTTATGCAGATTTCAGATATATAGTAAATCAATGATTATTTGTCTCAACAATCAAAAGTTATATATATTTTATACATGCGTGCATGTGTGCTACACTCTCCGAGCAAGCAGTCAGTTTCAAACAGATTTTACATATATGAGAAAAGCACTTGATATCACAAGCAATGCCATACTTCCTTTTCTCAAGGCTAAAATGAAACCGGTTCTTTAAAGTGCAACTGTTCATTACATTATCTATAAACAGGGCACTAATTAAAATATATATACTTTCCTTTTTTTCTTTTCTTTTCTTCTTTTTTTTTTTAGGGCTGGATTATACACATTTCACAGAGTGCAATGTACTAACATGTGCTAACAGTGTATTGCAAAAAATAGAATATAAAGCAGTGAGTAGAATGAAATCAGTTTAGAAGGAATTTGTAATTTGTTTCCCTATAGTGTGTCTATTGTTACTAACACTATGGTAACCTATTTTTTCATCTCTTACAAAAAATACATGTGATTCTATCTATACAATATCTGTCGTGCAAGTATCATGGTGAGCAATTACAGCTAAAATATTCAATCAGTATTTATGTGTAGGTAAAACATTTTATTGCAGGAAAATTACTCTCACTAGGAAGTTAACATTCCCTTCTCAATTTTCTGTCTTCCCTCTTCTTTCGCACTCCTTATTCTTTTACTCTTGTTCCATCACACTCATTCATTCATTTACTATGCGCCTTCTTTCCGACTCTCTCACACACATTCTTCCATTACACTTGCAAAAGTCTGCCCTACTGTGCTGAAAGTTCCTAGTACACTGACTGATAATTCAAGCTATGTGTAACTTCATAATGTGTGTGTGTGTATGTGTAAAATTCCCTACAATCCTAAAGTTTCATAAGCTCTAACTACCCTGTTTTATCTAGTACCTGAATGTGAAGGCATAAGCGCACTATCCTCAGATCCTATTTATCAAGTAGAGGGATTGTAACCTAATCTTGTGCCAGGGACCCTTTTGCATCACTAAACCGAGGGACTAGCAATATTCTTGCCTTTAAAAACTGATGCACATCCACCTAGTACTATAATTTTTCACATGTGGTACTGAATCCTTGGAAAAAAAGAGTATGCTTAAAAACTTTACACTGATTACTCAGACTGATCTTGCAATGTTCCCTAAAAATATACAATGTCAAACAAATGATAATAATAGTTCATGATAAATTAATATTGACTTAGGAGCCTTTTACACTGTATACACAAAGTCATGGACCCCTGAGGTGCTCCGCAACATCTGATTTTATTGGACATATATAAAAATCTACTTTTAACAGAATGAATCTACAAAATGAGGTTAATTTTTTTTTTGTTTTTTACAGAAAAAATATATATTTATTTTATACACTATAAATTACTAGGTCTAAAAACTTTGTCATTCCTTTTATGTTTGCCTGATGTGGAATTGCAATAAAAGTTTAAATATTGTGAATTCATTGTGAATATGAACATGGTTATGCACATAGTAAAGTTAAGTTATATTACAAAGTAATCAAAGACAAACACCAATATTAGACACCACGTGGTACCTTTTCTTGAACCATTCACATAATCATTGTGTATATATTAAGATATAAAATCACTCGCCGATTAATTCCCATTATCATGAAACATCATCATATTTATTCATCTTGTGTTTACCTTTAAAAGTCATTTCTGAGATGTAATGCACACTTGCTAACAAACAGTATAAAGAAGAAAGATAATACTTATATTATTATAATTAATATCTAATGATCAAAGCACTGACCTTCCCATACCTGGAAGTATTACAATAAATTCATGCATTTGTGATGTGTTTCCAAATTGCTTCCAAGTTCCTCTCAGCCACAAAAAAATGGGGGAAAAAAAAAAAAAAAAAATAAACAATCTAATAAATGCCTTCAGTTACGTCAACACACCACAATAAATGTATACCACACCGGGTTGTAAAGCTCTCTTCATCAAAGTGTCTGTCAATATAATGCTCAGTATTTTCGGGCCCTTTTGTCATAATTATTCTAAGAACTAAGCTCTGTGCTGGATAGTGTGTCCAAGTGCTGTGTTGCGCTGATGCTCCAGGCTAAGCCACTCACACTGCTCCTCCTTTAGGTCGAGGGCAGCGAGACGGAGGTAGCAACTCCCGAGGTAGACATTCTCGCTGAACTTGTCCTCACTCCACACACTAATTTCTAGCACCCTCTGTTTTATGATGTCTTGGGACATGCGGTATGTGATCTGAAAAAGTACAGAAATTTGATAAGTAAAAGCTAAATACATATTAACTCGTTTAATATATGTACTTGTCTCTTACATATTGATTATCATAATGCATAGCCTGGTAGGCAGTAAAATGATGAAAGTAAGCTATATCTGTGATGACAGGGGTGTTTGTTAAATAGCACTGAAGTATTGGTGACTTGTGACAGGCAATGGCTATGGGTTTAAGGAAGTGGCTGTGTGATTGTATTACTGCCTTGAGAAAACTACATACACAGTGAAATGTGTGCATTTTCCACCTTAAATCAATAAAATTTATAATTAGATACACATCTGCTGAGATGAAACTTTTCAAAATGGCACCAGTAAAAAAATAATGAATAATTATCAAACTAAATGAATATACAGGGTGTAGTTACATCATAAAATGGACTTAGCAGACGTATCACAATTTTACACCCAAGAGACTTTTACTTTTATGAGATTAGGCTAGCCAAAGGTGTAGGCTCAGAGGAGAAATCACGTCCACTCTACTTGTAACTCGGATGGGTGACTTGGCATCACTGAACACTCACAGGCTCCATGAAGGTTGGATGACATGTTTTCTTGACAACCTTTGTCTTCCTTTTGGTCTTCTTGTGGGGGTCTGGCAGGAGATAGAGTTTGACATATGGGGACGGCTCCTGCCCAGGGCTCGTCAGGGAAAGGTTGCGCGCATGGTGTACCATGATCTGCAGCTGACCTCTGAGGTACTGCACACTGACCTTGACCTGACCTTGCACAGCGCTGTTTGGTGCCGCAGATGAGATGCTTGCCCTCGTATCTGAGAAAGGCAGACCGATTATGACTAACTTTGCTTTTTATTTTATCTTTTTATTTTTTTTAAGATTGGTAAATGTCTGAACCCATCTATCCATACCATGAGATATACAGCAAAAGACAGATTTGATTGTTAGATAGACAGATTGGTAAACAGAACTTGTAGATACATACAAAAGACAGGAAGATACAGCACAATAGATAAAAAGGTTGATAAATATTGATAAATGAGATGGGCAGGCAGACAGCTAAAATTTCCTACAGCAACTCATGCAATAACTCATCCATAACTGGAGCTGACATGTCTAAAGTTTCTTAAGTGATCTTTTGAAAAGCAATGGGAATCAAAATTATTTACAAGAGGTTGCACCTCATGAATTTGGTCTCATATAAGAAAAGCAAAAATCAAAATATTGACTTTTTGAATATAATCTCATGGCTGGAAAACTATCTATGATGTTTTACTAAAAAGTATGCTCTTCAATCTAACTCAATAACAAAACAACAACCGTGACAACAAAAATACAAAAATAAATTTCAAACAAAAACTAAAAATAATACATAAATGAATGTATATCACTATCTCTGCCTAGACAAAAACAGATCTAATTACTTCACAATTTTTGACATTACCTTTACCCTTCAGCTTCTTTAAATGGATATCTGTATCCTCTTGGTCCCTGAGGAGTGGGTGGAAGAAAGTGTAGACGAGGTCTGAGTGGGAAATCTCCGGCGCAAGGTCAAACAAGGTTGCCAGGAAGAGCTCAATCTCCAGCTTCCTCTTCTCAGCTACTGCCTTCACCTCTGACCTTCCAATCTGCACGCCCTTTGGTATGCTGAACATAAGAAGGAAAATGATAGCTGGTAGTTTAAATGATTACTTGCCTCATTTCATTTAAAGCAATCTTTCCCTAATATATCAGTATTGTAAATTATAGTACCCTGGTGTCATTAACATTTATCATCTATCCCTATACAATGTTAATTAATGGCAGGTACATACATTTTCCACCTTTCCTTAATCATTCTGGATTTATCAAATATAATAATTTGTGGGTGTTACACAGTAACCTTCTGTCCATTTGCTAGCACTTTGTACACCCTGTATAACTAAATCAATATTTCCCAAAGCTCCCCTTTACCTGTGTATTCTAGCCAGAGGGAAGACAAGGCACAGCTTCTGATGGAACTCTGAAAATTCTCTGTATGAACGGAATAGGTACGTCGGCTCTCTCTGGTTCTCTCTGTCCACTTGCAAGATATATACATAGTACTTGTTGGGGTTGTAGCGTTTTTGGTAACTGTAGAGTCGTACCATGCGAATCTTGCCATCTTGTGCTGCCCTGTAAATCATTTATGACAAAGACACATATAAATGCAAGAGCAGTCAAATAATGTGTATGGAGTATAAATCTACATCTAAGAAATAAAAAAAAGATAAAACACTTTGCTTCCAAAAAGTAACCTTCTTTAGCTTTAATACACACAAAACTCACGTATAAGTCCGAGGAATGAAGGAGAGGAGAAGATCATCGGAGTGGTCCCCTGTAAACCTCAGCTGTGCTAGATTGTGAATGAAGAAGTTCACCTAGTAAAAGAAAGAAAGAAAGAAAAAAAAAATAGACACTTACTAGCGTAACCATCCTGTTATATAAATCATTCTTTATTTGATTAATTCACTCTTTTTCATTTATTACATTAGCTTTATTAATTCTCAATGATAGTGATACATAGCTCTACATTTAAATATCTTTCATCTAACCTGTGTGAACCAAGACTTCAGAGACTCTTGGATCATGCGTGAGAACATTGCTCCAGCCTCTGCATTGGTCTTGTCCTGCAGGAGTGCACGCTGAACATACGTCACTGCATCCCATGTTACTCCCGGAATGCCGGAAGAAGCCATCTAATCATAAGAATAAAAGCCTTTTACTTCCTCTTATTATGAAATGGTGTTTAATCAGGCATTTCCTAATCCGGGATAAATTATCCCCCAGAGATAAATTATTCGAGGGCAATATAAATCTAGCAAAATATTTGTCAACAAAGAAATTATCTTTAAATATGATGACAGCCTTTTTAGATATATATATGATTACCTACAAACTACAGTCAGCACCTAGTGACACAGATATCATGAATTAGCCATTTTTTTCCTTATTCACATCAATGGGGAAACTGGGTTGGGTGATTTGACTGACAGGGTATCACAGTATAGTTGGAAACTGGTGTAACCCATCTTTATCTCTCAAGTTTTCAAGTCTTTAATTTTTTACACTGGGAAACCAATTCTTGCCAATAAAGGTATACAAAAAATACAAACATAACCTATCTACAAATAGCATAAAAATACTTCATTTCCTCCGATCAACTTACAAGAGCAAAGAGATAGAGCAAGAGGTGGCCATTGTGCCTGATAATATTGAAGGCACGGCAGCAGAGGTCAACAAAGCCCTGGAACTTGTCTGAGGGCTTCTCTCCACCATTGATGACATAGGCCATGTCTGATGTCAGCACAAAAGGAGTTCGGTCCCTCTTGAAGCTCCCAAATTTCTGCGCGTCACCTAAGAACTTGCCAAAGTCTATGTGGAACAAGTGGCCAGAAGTTTTAAGCATGATGTTATCATTGTGGCGGTCACATATCCCCAGGATGTAGGTCGCGACACAATAGCCAGCACAGGAAGCTGCAGAAAAGAGAAGTAATCCATTATTGACAGGTACAGATAGTTTTATTTTTATTTTTTTTTTTTTCACAGATAACTTTATACTAGGCCTGGTAATTGATGTCTTGTTATGTATCATTATCTGCTTAATCCATTCCTTGATTTTTTTTATAGCCATCATTTATATTACTATTATAATCAATATTAATTATTTTATAAACAACACTGTAAATATTATTATCATTTTATATAGCATTAATAATAATAATAACAGTAACAAAATATCTAAAAAATTAAAGGAATAAGGCAAATACTTGAGGTCAGACACGCCTAGCAGTTGAATCCATGATAAATAAGCACTTCTGGAGCAATCAGTGTAAACAAAATTAATAAAACATGTCCACAGTGAATATGCTCTACCCACATCACTGCACCAAAAAATATTTATCAATTCTCTAACACAAACATTTAAACATATATACATTATCAGTTTTTCTGAAGCTGGTACCAAAGATTTTAAAAATTGCCAAAGTTTCTTTATGGATATTGTCCACACAGAAGGGACACATTCACTGTATTTTCAAAGAGCTCATACTTGCATAATCATAAACTATTATCCTTTCAGACCACTGGTGCTGAGTTACTGAGTGGATTAACAATTTCTGTTCAAGTAACAATCACCATGGACCATAAACTACTTACCCAAATTCTATAAACAAAATATATAATAAAATACTATGCTTTGCAAAGTGTAGAGTTTGGTTGTTTTTGTTGCTTTGGTTATGCAGCAGCAACTTCCCTTAAAAAATGATATTTTTACCCAACATGTATTTCCCATTAACTCCTACACTCCTGAACCAAATCTTTTATATTTGATATCATTATAAAGTGTAGTATTCGTTACTTTCATTATGTTGCTTAGTTGAGAAGCAGCAAACTGTTGAGTAAGAGCAATAAAAGTTATGCATCTGTCTCAATTACTGACACCCACTAGATTGTCCTGGTAAAGATGAAACTTAAGTGAATGGCATCCAGTGTATATGGGTTAAGACGAAGCTTCTTACCAGTGAAGTTATCTACAGCTCTCTGGTACTCAAGCTGTGATGGGTTCTGCTTAGCCAGCCATTCAGCAATGGGTCTATCCTGGAACGATCCCGTCACGCCATACTCTGTTTGGATCTTTCGTAGTGTCTCTGCATCTTTCACCAACTCAATGATCCCTGGAAACAAATTCAGTTATCTTTGAAATTGTGATCCCAGTTCTGATTACACTGAATGATAAATGAAAATTGTAATCATCTTTCTTTGCAAATAAATATAACTTTTCTAATCCACGAAAAAAACTCTCTCAGAAAGCTTCACAAATATCAAGAAATATTAAACCAAAGTTCTTCCAGCAACTTACCAATTTTGTCTCCTGTAGGAACAACACTGAAGGTGACAACTTTGAGGTCGAGACCTTCCTTCAGCCACAGTTTGTCCATTAGACGTATCATCTGAATAACCAACATGTCTTGGCGAAGATCATCTCCTACCTGTTTGTTCAAACACCAAATTGAAATTCTTTAATGTTACAAACTCAAAAAGAATTAAAGATAAACATAACAGGAACATCATGATCAGTGAACATAATCCCTCTTCCATACCATAAACACAGGCAAAAGGCAGGACTCCTTGTTTACATATTAACATAAAACCAACTGAGCTTTTACCTTAAAGATGGCATGAATAGGATCAGTATTATCCTCCGAGGACAAGAAAGCCAGCTTGAGTGGAACCGTAAAGGAATTGAAGTATGAACAGTTCTTGAGATCCACTCCAGCAACTTCCAGCGATGGGGAGAGTGGCAGTGACGTAGGATTTTCCTAAATTAAAAAAATCATATTAACCCATTGGATCCAGCTATGTCACAAAAATCACAGCGCCAAAAATACAGGCAGTGGGTTACAGAAGTTGCCAATATCCCAAGTGTCCAATGTGTGGGTCAGGCATACACAAACACTCATGATGGTGACAAGACTCTGTGCCTCCCCTTTGCAAAGATATTTTGCATTAACTTTTTACCATAGATCATAGGGGTTAATGATCTGAAAAAATAGTATCTATTCACAGTAAAGTGCTTAGTAGCATGTGATCTGGTGTAATCACTTACAACGTTTAAAATATGTATAGATGTTATAATAAGAGCGAGAGAGAGAGCCAGCAAGAGAGAGCAACAAAGAGGGAGAGAGAGAGAGGAAGAGAGAGAGCAAGAGCAACAGAGAAACAAGTGAACAAATGACAAAAAACAGATAAAAGCAAAGAAGTAAATGAAAAAGGAAGAGCTAGAGAATGTTGAAGAAAGCCCTTTAAAATAGGAACCACATATAGGCCTATGGATGAGGAGTACTTCTGTTACATTATCAAAGTTTCTCACTCCTTCCAAGATTTGTTGTGTAGCAGAGACACTAGAGCAGTGTTGCCATTTTGGTGATTTTTCTGCCTACTCTAGCAAATCTAAGTGTCAATCTGTCAAGGAAAATTAGAAATTCGCAAGAGTAACTAGTGAATTTTCTTGTCAAATCTAGCAGGAATCTTTTAGAGCTTTAACTATAATCTGGTGGATTTTTTAGGTTGTCTTAGTGGATTTTGAAAAATGTAATTGGCAACACAGCTTTACAGGCAGATGTATAAAATCATATCAATTTCATTTGTTGAGTAAAATCATCACAAGATACATGATGAGAGCAAGTTTTGACGACAACAACAACAACAAAAAAGATTTTAGCTCTCAAGTTTTCTATATTTCTATTTTATCTCCATCAACTAGGAACTTAAAACATCACATGACATTTTCTAAACAAAATAAAAAGTTCTCAACGTTCTCAAGGACAATTCTATTATTTCCCTAAGCGTATCGATAATAAGTTATAGCCAACCAATGCAAGGCCTAAACTGCAATCAATCGTACCGTCAAATTGAAGTGGATATTTTCCAGGTCTCTGCTGAGGACATGCATTCTCTGCGAATCCTTTGTGTCCTTAATGTTCACAGCTGTGGCGTAAAGACTCTGAAAAAAAGATACTTATTCATCTATATACCCATCTTTTTGCAATATTATTCAGTTATTTTAAGGATCCTCACAAATTTTATTATCTTTCTTTTCCACCAAAATACATTATCAATTTATTATATATAAATATAAATACAAATATAGACATAATTATAGATATAGCTACAAACACAAATACAAATATATAAATGTGTGTATGTATGTGTGCATGTACGTGTTTCTGTTTCTGTTTGTGAGTGAGTGAGTGAGTCGTGTGAGGGAGGGAGTCGTGTGAGGGAGGGAGTCGTGTGAGGGAAGGAGTACTGTGAGGGAGTGAGAGTGAGAGGGAGAGTTAGCGTTAGTGAGTTTTTCTGTTTTTTTTTTTGCCTCCCTCCCCACCCTATTTCACACAAAAATGCCATGTAAAACTAACTCTGAGTATGGCCTCTTGTGTAAGAAGTCTGTTTTCCAAGTTCTTTCCACAGATGGCCATCAGCGCACGAGTGACAAGATTGAGCCTCCGACGATATCTGGCATCACTCACCAATTCACGTTCACCACCCATATTGGTCTGCGAGAAGTAATTAGTGATATGCAACACCTTACATATTCTTTGTAATAATCAATTTCTGTCTTTCAATATTCATTTCTGTATCATAAAATAAGAATAAGTATAATACACATTATGCAGGTGCCATTACTTTTGTAAAAGCTTGAATAGTCTTGAAATACAGTAACCATTTTTTTATACACCTGCTATAATATATATAAAAAATAATAATTTACGCTTTCTAACCTCAACCACAATTCCCTAATCATAATAAAATTATGATTATTACCTGAAGAGGAAGGCACTGGTTGAGAAGCCAATACAGATGATGTGCAAGTCTGGGTGACGTTAGTGCTCTTTCTAACAGTAATTCTGCTGTTGGTGAAATGTCCCATGCTTCGTGCTTCACAGCCTGAACCAATTGCGGTAGGAAGCTTATGAGTTCATCGGATCCCAGACCTCTGATCCATCCTACTGCACACCCCCTTACTATGCTGTCAGCAAAACTGTAAAGACATTTAAGCCAAAATGATCATCATTTTCTAATCAATCACATGCAACATAGTCAGGACTACCTATAAATTCAGTTAAGTGAAATAAAACAAGTTTGTCCTAATTACCCTCATTACAACAAGAAATTAAATTCACATTCACTTTTCAACCCTAAACAAACTTCCCATCTCACCACGGCAGAAGAAGATGCAGGGCATCCGCAGGTGCAGGAGATGCCCAATTCCTCACAAGAGAGTGAAGATCTGGCAGGCATGAGACATCCCATGAGTGTGCTGCAAGGAGCACCTTTGCAAGAGCAGCAGGTTCCTCATGAAGGTAGTGCCTCTTTTCCCATAGAATTTCGCGCTCCTCCACTGAACCTCTGAAAGATTCTTTTATATAAGTAACTACATCTTTAAAGATTGGTTTACACTTATTCACAGTAACTTATATCATTAAGAATTCTAAATCACAATAAAAAAAAAATAATAATAAAAAAAATAGTCCTCATACACTACAACAGTTATGCTAATTGTTAGGCAACTATTCCTTTTATACATCTACCAAATGAACAGTGTAAAATACATACTTGTTAAAGATAAATATGTCTCTCTCAATGATATCCGAGAGTTGCTGCTGAGTATTAAGGTCTAGGGATGAAAACTCAAGCTTAGTTGGGGGCGGAACTTCTATTCTAGGGAAGTACACTTCTCCACCAAAGTCCTTCAGTTCGACAGCTGTAACAGACAAAATCAGTAAATTGATGAAAAAATTAAAATTAATGGTTTCATTTGCTCTCTAATATAGTCCAGATTAATAAGTTATGAGATCAGATTCTGGATGTATTTCAGAGATAAAATATTACAAACATTAAAATATTATCAACTTAAAAGTACATCAGAGTCTATTTATTCAATAAGCTATCATTTTGAAGTACGAAACAATATCAAAAAGATAAAGAAAAAGAATAAAACCTAAAAAAAAAAAACAATATTGCATGCATCTCATACAAAGCTACATTTCTTTGATCCCCGTCACCTAAGAGAAAACTTGATCGGCTCAAAAACACAGATAACGACTCACAGAGGACAGGGCATCCGTGAACCCTTGGGTGGTCAGAGGAGTAAGGAGCCGGCCCGAGACGCTTGTCACTCACCATGGGCCACAAGGTCAGGAGGTGCGACCCCTGAGTTAACTTCCTGCTCAAAGAGAGAATGTGTGTGTAAGGATAATGCGGTATGAATCACGAATTACTTTGGAATGGCACTTACATTTATTACAAAGAAAATATGCAAATCCTAAATAATAAATAAGTAACAGAAATAATAACAATAGTAGACAAATGATAACAATAATGATAATAATAATAATATCAAAAATAATAATAGCGATAATAAAAACAATAATAACAATAACAATAATAATAATAATAATAATAATAATAATAATAATAATAATAATAATAATAATAATAATAATAATAATAATAATGATAATAATAATAACAACACTACTAATGACAATAATAACAATATTAATAACAACTACTAACACTACTACTAATAACAATAACAATAATAATAATAATAAATAATAATAATAATAAATAATAATAATAATAATAATATAATAATAATAATAATAATAATAATAATAATATAATTACAATTACAATGACAATGACAATGACGATAATGATAATAATGATAATAATAATACCAACAATAACAATAATAGCACTGATGATAATGATACTATTAAAGAAAGAAAGAAAGAAAAAAAAAAATAATAATAATAATAATAATAATAATAAAAAAATAATAATAATAATAATAATAATAATAATAATAATAATAAAATAAAATAATAATAATAATAATAATAATAATAATAATAATAATATAATAATAAATAATAATATCACAATTACAAATGACAATGACAATGACATAATGATAATAATTATAATAATAACAATAACAATAATAGCACTGATGATAAACAACTAATAAATAATAATAATAATAATAATAATAATAATAATAATAATAACATAATAATAATAATAATAATATAATAATAATAATAATAATTAATAATAATAATAATAATAATAATAATAATAATAATAATAAAAACAACAACAATAATAATAATACCAAAACAATGATAATAATATTTGTGTAAAAACATATAAAAATCATAAATATACATATATATAACACAAATAAATAGATAAATAATAAACATTATACATACATACATATTTAATAATATATATATATATATATATATATATATATATATATATATATATATATATAATATATATATATATATATATATATAATTTATTTAATAACAACTAAACTCTAATTAGTGGAGTAGTTTAAAATAAAGCCTAAAATGCTCACCCTTCATAGGAGAAGCACTGCAGAGCTGCCCATCCCAGTTCCTCCCTGATGTACTGTGGCTGCTCATTCTTATTCTCCGCTTCAATGATCTTCAAGCCGAATACTGTGAGGACTAGTCTGCTTTCCTTTGGCAGCGTGTTGATGCGGGCTCCCAAGTCCAACCTGAGGGCAGGGGAGGCACTTCAAGTCAAGCAGTCTTTCCATAAAAACTAGCACTGGTGTAGACTTTAACTTTAACCCTATGATGACTTTTACCCACTTCTTATCAAGCACTATGCAAAGTCAGCCACTTGAATGAAATATCAGAAACAAGGGAAATTTGTTTTCCCAGCTCTTTACAATTCTAACTGCAGTGTATAAGATCTTTTAGTATATGAGGCTAATAAAAAGACTTAAAGCCTCAATGATCAAACAAGTCAAGTATTTTGCATGCATAAAAGAGAGCAGGGTCAACTCCACATGGTATGGATACTTTCCACCTGGTAAATGAGTTCAGTGAGTAATGGCAGAAACAGATGCCACTCAGTCTGAACAGGTTAATATATAAAAAAGTGGCAACAATGAAAAAGTTTCCTTTTCTTTTTCTTCATAAAGAATCAGGGCAAAGAAAGTTGCCTGAATTTTTAAATTATACAACTTTCTACTTCACTTACCACTTATTGAAGACAACCTTAGGGTAGAACTTGGGGTCATCTGTGATCTTCTTGTTGAGCGAGTGCACAGGCGGGCCAATGCAGCGGGACCCATGGAAGAGCTGGACCTCCACAAAATACTCATCATACTTCCACTCTAGCTCAAGGCGGTGCAAACCCTGGACCTTCACTGACACCTTTTCTCGCACTTCTCTTATGTCACAAGGCTCTATAGGTTTGGGTGATAACATTATGATTGAGTTAAGTGGATGCATAAGTCGTTATTGTCTAATATCATAATAGCTGTATAAATACCATTGATGTCACAGTTGTAAACTGTACATAAACTGTACTCCTTTTCACTAAACTGAAACCCAATTTTCTTTCTTACCTTTTGTAGCATCTACTGTGCGATCTACAGTGAAGTCCACTCTAAATGCTTTGGCGTACATGACCAGAAAATTGTTAACAGCACCAGCTAATCGACTAAGTGAATCCAACAACAGATGCTTCAGGTCTTCTGGATTGGTGGAGTCATGTGAACCCGTAGACAGGATGCGCTGCCCAGGGATGTCCTCCTCTCCGTCCAAGATGCCCTGCGCGTCATTAAAGAATATTAGGGTTACCCTCGAGCATACTTTCAAATATTTATTTATTTAAACTGCTACTACCTTCCATAACATCAAAAGAACAAGAAAATTCATAATTTCATACTAATCACCTCTTACATTTACATTGCAAAAATAAACATAAACTTAAAGTTCAAAAAGATAACACTATTTATCTTATCAACATAAAGTTTAAAAGCATTTCAGAAGTTCAGTATTATATTGAAATATCTATATTGTTCAAAATTCAGTAACAGTCATCTTATGTAATTACTGCCTTCAATCAGATTTACCATGTCTATAACAAAATGATTCAGAAATATTCATACTGTATTAGCTCTGAAATCAGCCAAGCCGTAACTTACCTCTACAAGCTAGTTCAAGAAACTAGTATCATTTCTATGTCTTTTTGACAAGTCATCTGGTTAATCACTTAAAAGCTTATATGATGCATTTTTCTTAGGCATGTCTTACAAACAGTTTTAAAATTACATGGA
>NW_020870573.1:163826-168826 GCF_003789085.1 Penaeus vannamei
ACACTATAATATCAGCATATTTCCATTCACTCATGAGCATATAACAGGTAAAGATTAAACTACTTTAAAGGAAATGAGCAAAATCAAAGCTGCAAAAAATAACATTCACAACTGCAATTACTATACACAGCAACTACAAAACACTTTTAAAATATCCTAAAAAGTGCAACTTGAGAAGCAAAGGAAAGTGCAAGAAGGAGTATGAAACACTAAAAAGCACGTCAAATACCTACCCACAACAATGATCAGGGACTCATGGTGCACTACCTCCCCAGATCCTGCAGACATTAAGTCTTCAACTCGTACATCTAACACAGCGATGTCATCCTCTTGCTGTTGTGTGCAAAGGGTTTTGGAAGGGCTAAATAACTTATTTTCTCATGTCTCTTAGAATTCAATTTTAAAAAAATGAAACTAATATTCATGTACTTTCAACATCAATGTCTTTTTATGATAAAAAACAATATGTATGATGAACAAATAAAAGGAGTAATTAAATGTCTCTTAATCTTCTTTTCCTTATATCAAAATAAAGACATCATGTATAATCTATTCTTTTATCATGAAGCCAGACAGCAAGACAACTTCGAGGTGACTTACGGTGCGTTGGTAAGAGTGTCTGACCGAGTCAGCATGCATAAGGGTGAAGGCCACATCTTGGTCATACTTTATACAGTTATGTACATATTCATACTCTCCAAGGACAGTCTCCCCTGATAAGTAGTCATCCACCCCTCGGACCTGTGAGAAGCAAGCGACCCGCGCTTTCAGAAGGTGTTGTGACCTGGATGCAATCTGTGTGAGCTACAACATATCTGACAAGGTGTCTACTCTCCAGGCTTGTTGCTGAGAACTGTGTACAGTACCTAAAGTGAGTCACACTCAAATGTAAGACTACATCAATTCTCTACAGACTAGTTGGGTTTCCTGGTTAAATTCTAATATCCTCATTACTTCAAATAATATATGAAAGTCCAATTTTTCTTTCTAAAAAAAAAAAATTCCTTTTATATTACCTTCAGCATGTAGTCTGCTGATTCTCCTGGCAACTCAAGGGTACACACTGTGTGCATCACAACGTGCTCTACACTTGAATCCACTGAGAAAAAATAAAAATCATCAGCTTTACATAACCAATAGTATATATATTGACAATTCTAAAAAAAAACACTATCCATGGCAACAATAGTAATGATAATAACTAAAAAATAATAATAATGATAATAGTATTAACAATAATAATAATAATAACAAAAAATAATGATAACAATAAATAATAATAACAATAACAATAATAATATTAATAACAATAACAATAACAATAATAATAATAATAATAATAATAATAATAATAATAATAATAATAATAATAATAATAATAATAATAATAATAATAATAATAATAATAATAATAATAATAATAATAATAATAATAATAATATAATAATAATATAAAATATTAATAATAATAACAATAATAATAACAATAACAATAATAATAATAACAACAATAACAATGATCACATAATAATAATAATAATGATAATAATAGTAATAATAATAATAATAATAATAATAATAATAATAATAATAATAATAATAATAATAATAATAATAATAATAATAATAATAATAATAATAATAATAATAATAATAATAATAATAATAATAATAACAATAATAACAATAATAACAATAATAATAATAATAATAATAATAATAATAATAATAATAATATTATTATTATTATTATTATTATTATTATTATTATTATATTATTATTATTATTATTATATTATTATTTTATTATTATATTATTATTATTATTATATTATTATAATAATAATACATTATTAATAATAACAAAACAACAATACTAATGAAAAGAATAACAATAATAAAAATACCAATGAAAATAATAATAATAATAATAATAATAATAATAATAATAATAATAATAATAACAACAATAACAATAACAATAACAATAACAATAATAACAATAACAATAACAATGATATATAATAATAATGATAATAATAATGATAATAATAATGATAATAATAATAATAATAATAATAATAATAATAATAATAATAATAATAATAATAATAATAATAATAATAATAATAATAATAATAATAATAATAATAATATAATAATATTATTATTATTAATTATTATCAATAATAATAACATTATTAATAATAACAAAACAACAATACTAATGAAAAGAATAACAATAATCAAAATAACAATGAAAATAATAATAATAATAATAATAATAATAATAATAATAATAATAATAATAATAATAATAATAATAATAATAATAATAATAATAATAATAAATAATAATAATAATAATAATAATAAATAATAATAATAATAATAATAATAATGCCACTAACAATAATATCAAGAAAAACAGTGCTCATGACACGAATGAAATGTGAAGCACACAAAACAAGTAAGAGATGCAACAAACACCACTTCAACTGGACTTCCTTGGGCAAGGGATACTGGCAAGAGCTGGTACATTCTAGTACACGATCATATTAAGCACAACCACTCCAGATACTTGATTGTACCAGGAAGGGGACATTTGTAGGATTTATTTTAGAAAAGATGCATTATTGTTGACAAATAATGAAGGCTGTCAAAAGATGATTCAGCAAAATAAATAGCTAACCTTTTCTTTGCAAAGTGGTATTTCTTCTAACCATAGAAAAATCAAGATAAAAACAAATAAAGTAATTTTCAAACATGAAAAAACATTCATGTGGTATTCAGTACACTCCATACAATTCAGAAAGTGAATTGTGATAAGAAAAATATCAATAACAGCAGCAATGATGATAATAACAATACAAGTACTGAAATAAACATAATAAAAATGAACAGCAAAAGCAAATACTCACAATTACACGTGAAGGCTAAGGGTTCCCTCTCCTTATAGTACACCGACAATTTTACACTCAGCCCAGGATCCACGGTTCCCTCGAGACATGCGCTGTGCAGGAGGCCTGGGTTGCCAATATGGTCATCCCAAGTGTACTCCCCTAAAGTGTTTGCAAAAGGGAAAAGAGACAGAATGAGATTGACAGTCTATAATATCATAATATACATTATGCTACTGCCTATTATCTATAATAATGATACCAGTGATTACTTTCTCATATAAAACACATTAAAGAACAGCAGAAACATATTACTATTTCTACAGTATTGTCAAAAAGGATGAAAAAAACTAACAGCTGAGTAATGTCATACTATCAATGGAAACATCAACGAGGAATCCTCACCTCTGCGCTTCTTGATGCAGTCCCAAAAAGCTCTGGCCTCATCATCAGCACTGAGGGCAGGAATCTTGAGAAGGCGAATTTGGCGTGTGCTTGATTTCCCATCCAGTACAACGCCAGATCTTTTCTGCAATGTAAGTGGATTTCTTGAGATTTCGTTTTCTGCTACAATACTCATAATGGGCTATATACTACTTAATCAATAGCTGACTGAATTCATCTATACAGACTCTGCACATCCATATGTTTATGAGTGTGTGTGGCTATGAATGCACACTAGAATATACGCATATGCATATGTATGTCTATAAGCATATGCGTGTGCAAAGAATATCATAGGCAAAATACATATTGGCTGAAGATATAGAGTATAGTAAATATAAGAGATAGATAAAATGTGACAGGGATTTATAAAGAAGTAAATGTAACTAGAAAACACTCAAGGACATATACACCCAAATAAACAGTTTCAAGATAGATAAATCACAAACAAAAAATATATCCCCATATACAGATCCAGTTCACTACAAAAATCCAAGCAATTAGTCCTTTGGCCACAGCTAAGCAACCCATGATTTTTCTGTGCAATCTGTTTGTAGCTTTTCGTACCAGCCTACTCACAATTCAGGGAACCAATTACCTAACCAATAGTTATTGCAGAAAATAATAATCTCCTTTTTTCCAAAGCTGAATAAAATTACAGACTCAGACAAATGGCAAGTCTATTCAGAGATATACACAAAAGATATAATTGAGAAGAAAGAAAAAATAAATAAATAAATAAATTTACCAACATCACTTCAAATATCAAGGAACATTTAAAACAAACATATAAATAGATGGATAGATAGATAACTGAAGACAGACAGACAGACAGATATAGAAAAATATGGACATGTATATGGATGAATAGATATTGAGTAACATACAGATAAACATTTAGATAAGGATTTAAATAAAAGAAGACATCTGCATATAATATGACATATACTCATAGACAGAATATAATTATAGACAGACAGATAAAGAAAGAAACTTTTAAAAATCAACAAACAAGTAATTGATTCATGGAGGAATACTGGATCATAAAAGCGATAAGGCAGTGAAATTAGCAGATAGCAGTAGATAAGAGAAGCCCTACAGATTACATATTACAAAAGGATTCACACAGTAGTCCAGCACGATAGGCAGCAAAGTGGCCAAAAAGACAATTCATAACCAACATTTGAAACCCACTTGGCAGCAGAAATATAATAAGAATAACCATGTACATGATGTCTCTCAAACTTTGTGTGGTACTGATAACAAATGCTGAACTGCAATTCGCTCAAAATATTCTTTTGACGATTTTGTCCTCCTAGGTACTTCTAACTCCTTCATGTACCCTTCATATATCAAGTCAGGTAACACTAACCATTAACAATATGCATTCATAATTTTTCTGAACACTCTTTCCCATTACTGCATCAATATCCTTGTCCACAAATTATTTAAAGTAATTTTCATGCTTGAAACATGCCTTTCCAAAATCATTATCTTTGTTGCCTTGTTGCAGGCAGCACCTGTGGTCCTCCCACCTAGTTTAAAATATGTGAGAATGATTACACTCTCAGCAATTACAAGTTTTTTTCTCTCCTTTTTATTGTTAGATAAATCTACTTTTCTAAATTAATGGTAAGTTGAATCTCAGCATATATA
>NW_020870573.1:173826-178826 GCF_003789085.1 Penaeus vannamei
TCCAGCAGAAGAGGCACTTATTGCTGGGTCTGGTAGTGTTACCCCAGCAGTGGTTGGCGTCCCCACTGGGGAACCTGTTGCACCCTTAGGCATTGTCAGCTGACTAAACATATTTCCTACATTGTGAAGGTCAACCACTGGGCATCTTTGGGGTAAGGGCGGCATCACTGGTACTAACTGTCCAAGGCTACTGGGGTAGTTGAGGATAAGGTTACTAGTTGTAGGTTGCACTGTAGGTAATGTTGGTCTGTATGAGGTTCCTGTGGATGTCGGGCTGTAGTTGGGATAAGAAGTTCCATTTTGAGTGATTGCTGGACACTGAGAGCCAGAAAACATTGGAGTCATGGCACCTTGATATGTTGCTAGACTTGCTGTTGGTCCCACAGAAGTTGAATGGTGAGAGCTGTATGTTTGTCTACTTATACTGTGCACTCTGTACGTTCCCTGAGAAGTAGACACAGGTACCACTGACTTCTGGTTTGCATTAATAGTATGGAGATACTCCAGGATGTCATTCTTTGGTTTCTCAGGGCTATTGAAAGATATCAAGTCTTGCTGATCATTACCACTTTCTGCAATTGTGCTGGTTGGGGAGGCCCTACTAACAGAAACCGATTCTGCAGCAATGAGTGAATGGCTGTACATGGATTGCGAGGCAGATCTTGACTTGGCAGGTGCTTTTGGGGCGTTCTGAGTGAGGCTAATAGTGCGTGGCTTAGGTGTAGGCTGGGCTGGCTTGTTACCTGGTCGAGGCCTTGGCTTAACTTCTACTGGTCTACTGTGCCTTTCAGTAGGAGTCTGAGACCTCGGTGCATCTGAAAGAAAAAATATCAATGAGAGATTCCACGATTTCTCCTACCTAATTATTAGAATTAGATATGCTAATGATAAATTACCAACATTAGTATTCAATCAGTTACACCCTCTGACTCCCTCACTCACCATGGAGTCCATTCTCCCTCAGTGGAGCCTGCCTCTGAGAGTGAGAACGCCCGAGCTCCCTTCTGATTCTCTCATACTCCTTGTTTTCCTCCTCCAGAGCCTTGGCCATGTCCTGCTCCGTGTAGCGCACACCTGTCGAAGACCTCATCTTGGGTGGCAGTGGGGGTGGTTCGTCTCCCATGGCAGCAAAAGTGTACTCATTCACAGCCCTCGATCATCTGCAACAGTAAGCAAGATTTTTCTCTATTAGACACTGAATCTTTCTACATTACATTTCACCTCTGTATTCTACTCACAATGAAACCTGGATTGCACTTTCCAAACTCAATCTGGTCCCTAAAGCTAAGGTCACACTAGTCTTCTCTGTCCTGGGATCCCTAAACAGCCTCGGCGAATTCTTACCTGCTACAGCTTTTGACTGGTCAGCTGTCCTGTCTTCAGCGAGGCTGTCTAGGCATCCCAGGACAGATAAGACTAGTGTGACCTTAGCTTAAGCCTCCTTCAGTCAACTTGCTCCTATTTTGGTTATATCATAATCAAGCTTGACTTTAGAACGTTCCTAATGGTCAGAACTGTAATACACAAAAAATTTCTAGGACGACATTTACTACAGATCATCACTACTGGCAAAAATGTAATAAGCTCTTGGCAAAGAATATTCTCCACATCTGGCTCTCCTAGTTCCTCTGGTAGGATGCCTGGGCTGACCAAAACAGGTGATAATCCCCAATCTGAGTCTGGTTCCAATGACAGATGAGGCTAGCAGAATCCCAGTTATAGCATGGGTGTAAACCTAATGGTATGTGTGTCCAGGGTGGCATGTAGGCTACCATTTACGTTATTATGAAATTGTACATCTTAGCTTATGAGAGTAAGACACACTGTGCTACATTTTAAAATAACAAATATATGAAAAGAATAAGGTTTTTCTCATGGAAGATAAAAAAGATGTTGCACATAATGATTCACATACCTAAATATAGTTTTCAATAGCTGAACCAGAAAAATCACTGATATTGTTTATCAAAAGAACCACAATCATTAGAATGTAAAAAGCAAGCATACATATCATAAGTTTCAAGAATGAGCATTCAGAGTGGAAGGATCAAATAATATATATATTCTTTCATTAAATTCATTTGTCATTAAGTTAATAATAAAGGCTAGTCATCAAGCAAATTCCTCATATAATTTTCTAAAACTTCTGGTGCTTATGTCTACCCTAAGAAGTGAAAAAGCAAGATGTCAAAGGGGATTTACTAATGAATACTGTATATATAAATAATCTTTCAAGGAAAGATGAATTTCTATACATATCTAAGCTTCCATATATGATACATACTGGCCAATTCTGCTACACAGTTAATCTTAAAGCATCTTTTTCCTCATTATCACACACACCAATATCATTACTATTGTACATCAAACATATCATCATTGACACTATAACTATTGTGCCATACATCTTGATAAGACAAGGATTCCAAGCTGCTCCATAAAAATTCCTGCCAAACCAGGCTAAAATCCAATCTAAAACTCCTCTCACACTGACACCCTCAGCTCCCCAGCCTCCTGGCCACGCCCCCCACTCTACCAACTATATAACCCATGATAATAATTACACAGTAATTTCACAGTATATATAAATATACATATATATATATATATATATATATATATATATATATATATATATATATATATATATATATATATATATATATATATATATATAATATATATATATATATATATATATTATATATATATATATATATATATATATATATATATATATATATATATATATATATATATATATATATATATATATATATATATATATATATATATATATATATATATATATATATAATATATATATATATATATATATATATATATATAATATACATATATATAACATAAATATATATTAAACATATATATAAATATACATAAATATATATTATATATATATATATATATATATATATATATACATATATATATATATATATATATATATATATATATATATATATATATATATATATAAATGATGTCAAACAGGTTATACTAGGTTTGATAAAATATTAAAAATCACCAATAACAGAGCATTTGCTGACTTTCCACTTAAAAATTACAGTTACTACACAATTTCCTTGCAAGCATCCTCAATCCTAAATAAAGTATCAGGCTAGGACAAAAACTGTAACAACAAAAAATATATTCACTGCTGCTCCAATTTTTTTTTTTTTTTTTTTTTTTCCTACAATAAATCTTTTCTAATCATCTATGTCATCTACAGAATGAAGCAGTAATTTTCTACTCCATCAAAAAAAATTCTCGATAATCATTTCAGCATCAACTTTTATATTTTGACTCATCTCATTCATAACTGGAATCATTCCTGGGTTACAAATAAATTTTTATCTTTATGGCAATCATTTTTCAATATTTACACAAAGCAGTATTCAAGAAAAACAGATCATTTATATTACAATCTAAATCTTGATAAAAACAAAAGCTTTAGGGTAAGATGGACTCTCCCCAATCAATAATTTATAGATAATCATTAAATTTCCATCCATTCTGTGCAAAGAAACCATAAAACCAACACACAATCATAATGTAACTCAATGAAACAATTACAAACGCATATTAAAATATCAAATTACAGCTCAGTGAAATCAACAAAACCAAGATGTACCCTAGACCCAAGGGGTACCACGGAGATTACATGAATTCACTCCCCCCCTTAAAAAAAAATTGGTAATTGGAGTTTTATCCTACATTTAGTGGCATTAAATTCTTACAATGTTACATAAGTATGAAGAGAAATGTACTGGTGTAAAAACTGCTAAAAGAATAGAATGTATCCAAAAAGTATAAATAATAAAGATAAAATTCAAATTAATTTATAACACAATAATATAAATGTTATCCCTCAATTTCACTGTCACCCTCTCCCTCTCCTTCTCCCTCACCCTCTAACCTAGTCTGAATATAACATCCTTTCTGATGGGCTGTTAAGGAGGAGTGTTATAATCTGGGTAACAAAATCTCAATAGCAAGGTAATTATATGTAAATGAGGCTTAAGTAGTAAATAACTAAAAAAAAAAAAAAAAAAAAAAAAAAAAAAAACACTTAACTCACTCCATTCTCACCAGGTTATGTCCAATCAAATCATGAGCCTGAGTCACGATAGCTAAGATAATGCCCACCATGCCCATTTGCAGAATTATTTGAAGTTTCAAGTATTGTGAATGGTTAAGATTTCTTGGATGATGTAAAAATTATCTTTTGTAAAAGCAGGAAATGTAGAATTAACTCAATTTGGATATAAAATTGAACATTCAATTATAATATTCATAATAATTACCATATTCATTGAGTATACAAACAGTGATATAGGGGGGGGGGGGCTCTGGTCCCCAACACCCCCCAGGAAAGACTGTCTTCACCTCTTATGTACAGAAAGACAGAGTTGAAACTCAGGAGCACCAAGTGAACTTATGCTGAGAGCGGCATTTTCTGCGACCTTTTTCTGTAATTTGTGCCATTACTGTTCATGTCTGCAGATTATTTCTTGTACCGAAGACTGCAACTTTTTTCCTATGCAAGAATATCATATTCAATTTGCCCTAACTTAGTGCATCCATACCATAAACATTAACCAAGAAAATTTAAAACAACACTATAAAGTATAAAAAAGAATATTTGCACAGGAGACATAAGCCCACAATCTGATACTCTTCACCGTAAGTAAATTATGTCTCTGCACTTGGCATTGATCAGTGGTCCGCTATAGTATCCATACCACCTATATTCTACAGTAAGACAAAATTTGAAGACCCTGCTGGCATTTTATCATCAAATAAGGAACAAGACGAAGCTCTACCCTGCCAAAATACACATGGCAATACTTTGTAGGTTAGTGATTCAGAAACAGCTACAAGTCCACCACTGTTGTAAAAGCTAACTAATTTCCGCTATATATATTCTGGCATTATAGAGGTTGTAGACATCACTTGTAATTTATCCTGGTTACTAT
>NW_020870573.1:191326-198826 GCF_003789085.1 Penaeus vannamei
ACACACACACACACACACACACACACACACACACACACACACACCACACACACACACACACACACACACACACACACACACATATATATATATATATATATATTATATATATATATATATATATATGTATGTATGTATGTATGTCTGTATATATATAAATAAATATTATATATATATATATATATATATATATATATATATATATATATATATATATATATGTTTTTTTTGTGAGTGTGATTTCTTCATTCTTGTTATACGCTCGTCAACAAACCCCGCCTCGCGTGAATACCTCCAACCCAAGCAAGCCCGTGTCCCCGCCCACTTCCCACGCCATCACGTAAAAAGTCAGGCCCGAGTCAGACAAAAAGCTCAGGTCACGCAGATGGCTTTAATCGTGCCCATGGTTTCCTTTGTCATAGCTGCTTTTAATATAGTAATGGCCAAAGCTGAACACGGTCGATGTGTATTTTGATAAAGGCATAGGGTCTATTTTTATATATTTTTCTTCTCTTTTTATGATAATTTTATTGATTTTATGTTTGTTTTATGCCGTATAATAAAGATATCGTACCAGCGCCTATTAAATTTATGTTTATTCAACATTTTTTGTCGTAAAAGGGAAAGAGACTTAACAGAGACAGGTAGAAAGAGACAAAATGAGACGAAACACACATACACACACACACACACACGCACACACACAACACACACACACACACACACACACACACACACACACACAGACACACACACACACGCACGACACACACACACACACACACACACACACACACGACTTCCATCCCCACACACTCTCGTAGTTCTCCAAATAGCTACAGAACACGAACCATGAACAGGTGCTGTTCACCACCGTATAGTTACGTGGGCGATAATTTATAATCTTATCAGATGTTACGATGTTCCTAAAAAAATATTCAAAGGTCAACTCTATATATATTTTTCTCTGATTCGTCTTTTGTTTTGATAAAATGTTTCTATTCCATGAAGATTGCGGAGATGAAGACGGTGATAATAACGATGCTTTAATTCGTGACCTAAACCAAATTATAATCATTGCGGTGAAGGTAACCCTATCGGGGATATATGTTCACAGTATGAACGATATCCATAATGGGGACTGAGGATAATTGAGTGGAACCAATTCTCGGTATTGTTAAAGTAATATATTTTCGTTGGTGCCATTGCTACGGTATTGTGTTACCTTTGCTGTTGTTACTTATATAGGTACCAATATTACTTGTAGTGTAGCTAACATTGTCACAAGTAACTTGGGTAGCTATGGTTGATACTAATAACTAACTACAGTGTTCTCGTAACTGTTGCGATCATTGTATCTCGAAAATAGTTACCATTGTTACTATTAAATATATAGCGAATGTTGCTAATAGTGTCTGTGTATTTAGATGTAGCAAACACACTTTCTTTTTAACATCACATCCGTTTCCATCACTCGCTAATCATGATGAATATACCTTATCAATCTATTTGACCAACCCATTATATAACTGTTATTAGCGCCTGTGACATCAATGCATTATAGTAATTTCAATATAAAAACGTTATACCTTTTTCAGCTGCCAACGTTAGAATTGACTTAAGGCCGTCACACTAGCACTTTTTCGGTCAATTTTTTGATAATTTTATTAAACATAAATACAAACACTCTCGAATATAGCTCTTGATTTGACTTTGCTTTGCTGAAAAAGTTGACGGAAAGGTTTTCAGACGGAAACGATCATTATCGTCTGACTGGAGAATCGATAATTCACTCACAAATTGACGGAAAAAAATGCTAGTGTGACAGTACCTTTATAACGCCAAAGGAAAACGGTAGAGTGTTTACAACCGCACCTCTAAGTTCCCGTAACGAGCTCGTCACTTCCTGTCGAGATGCAGCTCCTTCGAAGGAAAAGTGTGATGACTATGACATTCTATGACTGTCATAGAGCAGGCGAGACGTCGACATGTCAGGCAACAGAATGGAAACGGGATTGATTGAAACCCCGACAGACACCAGTGGCAAAGGACCTTTTTGAGACAGCTGTCAACATCCGTCCTTAAGTTTGTGGAATTCACTATCGCCGCGCTACTTAGAATTCTAAGTGTATGAAGTTTACTTAACCGTAAATTATCCCCTTTTACAAAAAAAAAAAAAAAAAAAAAAAAAAAAGCTTAGTTGTATCTGCATACGCATTGGCAGTCATTGATATTATTATCTTTATCATTATCAATTATTGTCACTATTGATAATCATGATAATTATCAATCATCACGATCATATTTCATTATTATTCAACATTATTACTATTATCATTATCGTTATTATTCTATTATTGTCACTGTTGTTATTGTTTTTGTTGTTAATGTTATCATTATTCTTATCATCATCATTACCATCATTATCTATATATATATTCAGACATTCGACGTACCTCTGGCATGAGGTAGTTGCCAGGGAAGGGGTCGGGGGGGGGGGGATACCTATCACGTGAGGGACGGGGGGGGGGGGCGTTGTCTGGTTGGTTATCGATGAAATGAGAGGAAATGAGAATTTATTCGGGTACCGATTTTGGTCCAAGCAAGGGTGTCTTTGCCATGGGTGTAGAACAGCATTCGGGATGACTAAATTCAACAACACATGCTACTTATTTGGTCCTTCTGGCGAACTTCATTACATATCTCGAAAAAAAGCGAAACATCTTACCTTCTTCATCATATCCTAAGAACCTAATGACACAGCAGCTGAAAAAAAAACATACAAAAAAACTATCCACTATGTCATTGACACAGCAGCTGAAAAAAAACATACAAAAAAAAAAAAAAAAAAACTATCCACTGTGTCATGTAAAGAGATAATGACACTTCTTGTAACTTTAACAAGCCCCATTTTAACGCCTCCTCCCTCCCTCCCCCCCCCTCCCGTATGTCACGACCTCAAAATTCTCTCCCTCATCCTCATTAAACTTTGTATAAATTCCTTCTTCCAATCAACGACCGATTCGACCATTATCCTAACTACCGTAGAACAATATCACTTTTGAAATTGGATATTCGCAAATTATATATTCGTTTTTTCTTTACATTCTTTGCTCTATACAAAGATATCTGAACGAACGCCAAGGTATGTCTTGAGAGTGATTCGTGTTCTTAAATGTCATTATACTATAGGTGAAGTTTTAGTTGTTCATGTAAGTCTCATGAACAGCACGTATTCATGTGGACTCGCATTCGCGTCATACATGTATGACTATAATGTAAGTCTCATTAAATGCAACATACTTTGCAGCGTTTATCATATGGATATTACGGTGGCAATGACCTATACATAAAAAAGGCCCGACCTTCTAAGGACCTTAATTAACTTTTTAATTAACTTTGGCGTCGCTTTTTTCTGACAGCATATCAACACGGTAGAGGGTTTTATTCACTCTACTATAGCTATAATGAAGTTAGAGTTAAATTATGAGACGCTTCAGAGGACAACCTATACCCATGACGCTATGCTGTGGTAGGGGTGGAGATGCTCTTAAAAAAGTGGATGTTATCTCTCAAGATCAGTTTGCTAGCATCCCTTATGTAACTACGTTCATCTCTCTCTCTCTCTCTCTCTCTCTCTCTCTCTCTCTCTCTCTCTCTCTATATATATATATATATATATATATATATATATATATATATATATATATATATATATATATATATATATATATATATATATTATATATATCTTCCAGATACACACGAAGCACGCACACATACACACACACACACACACACACACACACACACACACACACACACACAACACACAATATTATATATATATATATATATATATATATATATATATATTATATATATATATATATAAATATAATATATATAATATATATACATATATATATATATATATAATAATATATATATATATATATATAATATATAATATAATATAGATAGAGAGATAGAATATAGATAGAGAGAGAGAGAGAGAGAGAGAGAAGAGAGAGAGAGGAGAGAGAGAGAGAGAGAGAGTGAGAGAGGGGGGGGAGAGATAAATAGAGAGATAGACAAGCAGACAGATACCAGTTGAGATGATTGGACATGTTAAACTGACAAGGCACAAGCTAACATGTAAATGCATGGAATAATTCACATGTCGTACAGTGTTTTGATGTAATATAGTTACAAGAGTAAGTTATAGCTAAGATATTTTAATAGTTACCCCACTAAAAGTAGTGTCATTTTTCAACTACCATCGACAAAGCATGACAAAACACTAATATTAGTAACAATAGTAACAGTTTGTATGGTAAATACAGTTTCACTCAAACCCACAGTAACAACAATGACAATGGCACGAGAGTAATGACAGTAATATACTCTAAATGTACGTAATTAAAGATAATCAGAATAAATTATACTCCTTTCCAGCAGACTCCGGCTCCGCAGTCACCGTTAAGAAAACCCATGTTGTCAGGCCTATGAAAGGATAGATTATCGAAGAGGAATTACAGATAACATGAAATTGGAGGAGGTAAGGTCAATCATTATTGTTAATATCTGCCCTATTATCATAAAGACAGTAGTAGCCGTAGTAATGATACTGTTGAAAATATCAAAAGTGAATCATAATAATAAAAACAATAATAATCATCATCATTATCATGGTCATAGTAATGATTATAGTAACACTAATAAAAAAGATAATAACTATGATAACGATAATGATCACAGTTATAATAATGGTAAAGATTGTTATCATAATTGTAATAATGGTGATAATGATAATAACAGTACTGATAATCATGAAAAATAAAGATGATAATAATTATAATAATAATTTTTGATGTGATAATGATAATGATCATAATAATAATTATTATTATCAATATTATGATAAGAATAATGATGATTCTGTTAATAATAGCCATAACAATAGACATGAATAATGGAAAAATAACAGCAATAATAATAACCAATATGATATCAATAACAATGATAATCATAATCGTCAAAATTATTGCCTTTTCTTCTCATCTCACTGTTTCTCCCAAATACTTCTTTATCTCCCATCTATTTCTCCATATTTCGTACCTCCCTTTCTCCTGATATCTTAGGTCCTTCTATATTTCTCTATTTCCATTTTCACTTCTCTCCTTTTCCTGCTTCCTTCTCAGTTCTCTACCTCCCTGTCCTTCCTCCCTTTTCTTTACATTTCCCTTCCTCCTGTTTTTCATTTCCACCTTCTCTTTGTATCTTCCTTCCTTCTGTCCCCTTCCTCTTCACTTTCTTAACCTCACATCCATCTTATTTTCCTTTCTCATTCCCTTCCTACTTTTCCATGCCTTTTTTTTCCATTTTCTTATCTCTCTCTCTCCTTTTTCCTTATCCTTCTTCCTTTATCACCTCTCTTCTCTTTCTTCCCTTTCTTTTTCATCTCCCTTTTTCACTGTCTCCGTATCCTTCTTCCCTACCTTTCTTCCCTGTTCTATATCGTTTTCCTTTTCACCTCCATTCTTCCCTTTCGCACGCCCTTTTATTCTCTTTCCTCCCTCCCTCCTTTTCCATCCAGTTTCCCTTCTCCTTTTCCACCCCGACTTTCCTTCCCTCCCTTCCCCCTTCTCTATCCCTTTCCTTTTCACTTCCTTTCGTTCTTCTCTTTCCTCTCCCCCTCCCTCCCTCCTTCCTTTTCCTTATAATATCCTTTTCCCTTCTTTTCACCCGTATCTTCCCTCCCCTCTTCTTCTAATCCCCCTTCCTTACCTTCCTTCCTTCTTCCTTCCCACTCCTCCTCACCTCCCTCCCTCTTCTCCCCTCAGAGTCCATCCTACGCCAGCGAGATGGAGGAGAGAGGCTCAAGTCCTTTCCTGGAGAGGTTCGGCAGCAGCGAGAGTCCTCCTGGTACCGCCCCCCCTCCTCCTCCTTCTCCTCCTCCTCCGGCCGCGCACCTCGTCAGGAGCCTCTCCAGGGCGACGCTAGGAAGCCGCCTGAGTGGTGGGTGGGGCGTCTTGGCGCCTTCGGATGTGTGTGTGTGTGTGTGTGTGTGTGTGTGTGTGTGTGTGTGTGTGTGTGTGTGTGTGTGTGTGTGTGTGTGTGTGTGTGTGTGCATATGTATATATATATATATATATATATATATATATATGTATGTGTGTATATATATATATGATATATATATATATATATAATATATATATATATATATTATATATATATAATATGTAGTGGCTTTCAGTGTGACGCTGGCACATGCTCAGTCGTCAGCTGTGAATGAGCAGAGCCAGAAGGGACAAAGGGCAGAAAGGGACTGGCCACCCTACTGCATCATCCTGCGGCTTAGTGAGCTGTCCACATGGATATGGGACCAACTTTGACTATATATTTACGTATATAGGTTCATGCATACATTTGCACATATACAAAAATTATATACTTATATACAAAATACCTCTGCCTTTTCCAGTGAACGAGAGTGCCTCGTGCCCTCTGGAGAGCCACCACCAGGGGAAGTTGCTCCTCAACGCCTCCATTTCCCTTCCTGTGGATGCCGTCTTCGCTTTCATGTTCGAGCAGCCGGAGTTCATGCTCGATGTGTACACTGACCAGAAGGCCTATGGTTAGGATAAGTCTAGTGTTGGTTTTGCTCGATTGGAAATATTTTTTGATACTTTTTTGGGGAACGGGGGTTGTATTTTGTTGTCATTGTAACTGCTACTATTGTGTGATACTGTGGTATTGCTGGCAATCCCTCTATCTCTCTCTCTCTCTCTCTCTCTCTCTCTCTCTCTCTCTCTCTCTCTCTCTCTCTCTCTCTCTCTCCCTCCCATCCTTAACTCCCTCCTCCCTTCCAGACGTAGTCCCGCAGGCCTGGCAGAATGTAGACGAGCGACGTAAAACCCGGACACTGACGTACACGCTTACTCTCCCTCCCTCCAACATAGCGCCCAAAGCGTCCAATGTAACGGAGAGACAGGTAGGCCTACTGATAAGGGGAAAGCTAGGTCAGTAGCAACTCGAGGAGGAGGTGCCATGGCGTTCTAGCCTTCCCCCTACTTGATAATATTCATGATGAGGATGATAGTGGGAATGATGATGATGATGTGATGTGATGTGATGGTGGTGGTGATGATGGAGGAGGGGGGGGAATACAAAAAAAGTAGTAGTCATGGTAAATGATCAATAATGATAAATGGGTTATGGTAATTATAATAATGATGATCATGACGCTATTATTATTGTTATTATTATTATTATGTAAAGAATAGTAAAATAATAATCACTGCACTAGCACTTATGATAATAATGATGATGATGATAATGATTATAACAATAATAATAATGATGATAATGGCGATGATGATCACAGTCCTCGTGAATTACCATTGTACCGCAGTGACCTCAAAATAGAGAGATGTTTAAAGGATAATCTGGTGAGCATACCCAAGACAAAATGATATTGAAACTAAATACGGA
>NW_020870573.1:203826-211326 GCF_003789085.1 Penaeus vannamei
AAATAAATGAATAAATAAACACAACACTTATTGGTCCATACGATCCTACTTTATAATACCACCGCTGTTTACAATAAATCAAAAAGAGATTTTAAATATCACAAAATGTATTAGTACACACCACTATGGCTAATCGTAACCATATGCAAAACGTTCCATATAAGCTTTGTGCATGTCTAAGGAATTTCTGCGGATTCGTCTTCCAATGGGCTCGAGGTCATTGTAGCACTTGTCGAAAACTTTGTCGACAACCGCTCTAGCTTCTGGCTCTGACACCTTCCGCACAGCCATTACTGATAGTGCGGCTTTTGTTTTAACACAGTCCTGGAAAAAAGGCGGACAAAAACAATGGAGGATGAGGGAGTCGCTATCATCATTTCAATAATTATCCTATCGATGTAAATGCTAACTAATGTGATGGTAATTAAGGTTATGAACATAATATTGACAAATGAAGCAAATAAATGTAACACAATGATGATGCTACCTCATGAAAGATAAGTATTACTATTATTTTCTGAATACTTTTGTAAACATGTCTTATTTCAAAAATAACAATAATGAGGATCAAAGCATCCATAACAATAATAATAATAGATAATGACAATAATTACAAACCAACAGTAAAGAAAGTAATAACAACAAAAATAATGACAATAATGATAATAATAATAAAAATAATAACAATAATATTGATAAAAATAATAATAATTACACTAATACTATGTGTGTGTGTGCGTATATGTGCATATGTATATGTATATGTATATGTATATTATATATATATATATATATATATATATATATATATATATATATATATATATATATATATATATACATATATATATATATATATATATATATATATATATATATATATATATATATATATATATATACCTTATATACTGTTTGTGTGTGTGTGTGTGTGTGTGTGTGTGTGTGTGTGTGTGTGTGTGTGTGTGTGTGTGTGTGTGTGTGTGTGTGTGTGTGTGTGTGTGTGTGTGTGTGTGTGTGTGTGTGTGTGTGTGTGTGTGTGTGTGTGTGTGTGTGTGTGTGTGTGTGTGTGTGTGTGTGTGTGTGTGTGTGTGTGTGTGTGTGTGTGTGTGTGTGTGTGTGTGTGTGTGTGTGTGTGTGTGTGTGTGTGTGTGTGTGTGTGTGTTGTGTGTGTGTGTGTGTGTGTGTGTGTGTGTGTGATGTGCGTGTGTGTGTGCACAGATCAGAAGCCTGGACGATCAATAAACAGACGGAGGACAGAAGCCTTTGAAATGGGTGCTGACTGTGGCTTTTGAAAATATCTAGGACAGAGAGAATGTCGAATCAAGAAGTAAGATTGGGTACTGAAAGAGAATTACTGGTGAAGACAAGAGTAAGACAGATGAATTTTGTAATGAGAAGAGAAAAGATAGAGGACCTAAGCTTAATAGAAAAAATTCCAGTTAGTAAAGCAAGAGGCAGTCAAAGGGAGAAGTAGACTGATGGAATAAGAACAGTAAGAGTGGAAGCAAAGCTGCAAATGCACTACAAATGACAAGAGATGGAGAGGTGTGGCAATCCATGGTTGCTAACATCTGCATGGGTGCAGCACTTTGATAAGATAAGATATGTATAGGTTTGTATATGTATAGGTATGTATATGTATATATATATAGTATAGGTATGTATATGTATACCATATGTGTATATGTATATGTATGTATATGTATATATGTATATGTATATACATACATACACATCTAAAATACAAAGTGTAAAAAATATATATAAAGAACAGTAGGAAGAACAAGAAAAGGGAAGAGAAGGTAAAGAAGGAGAAGAAAAAGAAGAGAAAATAAAAGACAAGCAAACACATTTTCAAATATGACAACTACAGATCCCCATCTTACCTGATGTGCCTTTGCAATCTTGAAAGGTGATGCATCTCCCTGGCCCACAGCTGACAGGAATGAGCAGTGAGACAAGTTGGCCGCCCTAATCTCCGTGCAGGCCAGATGTTCTATGTTCTTGAAGTCGAGCTTGTTGCGACAGTAGTCAAACATGTGGATGAACTCGTGTGTGAGGACACCCTGGGTCATGCCTTCCGATCGTGCCACATTCTGGCACACAACAACCTTTGAGGAGAAAGCCAGATGAATAGGTATACAGTTTTTATTTTCTCTACTTTACCACAAATCATTCTATATTCAATAACAACCTGTAAGGAGGAGGAAAATAAAGAGCCCAGGTGGAGTTCTCATAACTGTAATAACTCTTTCCAGCACACACAGAGTTTTAAGAATTGTAACAATCTTTTTTGCCTATGACTCCACCTCTGATTATTCTGTCTCTATTTATTCTACTATGTGTCAAGTTGAACATGAACTTCCCTCTCTCCTCTTAATGTGTTTCTCTCAATGAAAAGAATGGTGGGTGTTGACAAAATGTATTTCCAGCTGTATTTGTGTAAGTCTTCTATTTTTAGAGAGAAATAAAGGTACACAGTAGGTGGGGAAAGCGTTGAGATTGTACACCACAAAGAGGAGGGGGAGAAAGAGGAGGAGGAAAAAGAGGAGGAGGAGGAAAAAGAGGATGAAGAGGAGGATAAGGATGAGGAGGTGGTGGATGAGGATGAGGATGAGGATGAAGATAAGGATGATCAGGATGAGGAGGAGGTGAAGGTGGATGAGGATGGGGAGGTGGAGGTGGAGGTGGAGGTGGAGGTGGAGTGGAGGTGGAGGAAGAGGAGGTGGAGGAGGAAGAGAGGAAGAGGCAAAGGAATGGCAGAAATAAAAAAAAGAATCATAAATTAGAAAGAGGGAAAGTAACAAAAATAGGAGTACAGGAAGAAAAAATGTATTGGGAGAAAGTAAAGCATTTAAAAGATAATACATGTAAACAAACACAGAGGCAAAGCAAAATAAGAGAAAAGAAAGAAAGAAAGAAAGAAAGAAGAAAGAAAGAAAGAAAGAAAGAAAGAAAGAAAGAAAAAGAAAGAAGAAAGAAAGAAAGAAAAAGAAAGAAAGAAAGAAAGAAAGAAAGAAAGAAAGAAAGAAGAAGAAAGAAGAAAGAAAAGAAAAGAAAGAAAGAAAGAAAGAAAGAAAGAAGAAAGAAAGAAAAAAAAAAAAAAAAGCAAAGGAAGAATACAAAAATGGATATTATTGACAAAAACAAGTAAAAAAAACTTACAAATCTTAACCACCCTCGGTTTCTAAGTGCTCTCACCTGGTTCAACTCTGGATCGTAACCTCCACTAACAGAAACATCACAGACTTCACAGGCAACATGTCGAGAAAGGTCAACCTCACTGAAAGAAAAGACATCATAATAATACATTATAAACGAATATCACTTCTCAGATATTACAAACCCAGGTCCTGATTTTGGTTATGATTTTGTTGTAAATGAAATACAACAACAATTATCTAATAATCATACAAATAGAGCTACTGTGGGGATATACATGATATACATGTATAAATGCGCTCCATGTATATATACAATGTTAGTAAGTCCTTCTCTATGGAATGCACATCTTCATGGGTGGCTTTATAGAATATAGATATTTATAGGAGGAAGATATGCACGCAATAATTTAGTTATAGATTATATGATATGGGCTAGTCACAGACGTATTAAGATTCTTAATTACTCACCAACCAGACGACTTCAAAGCAGCAAGCATCAACTTAACAATGGGACCTAAAAGATGAAGAAAAAAAAGATAAATAAAATTATCTTAATCATGTAGCTGCATAATATGTAAATGTATTTCCAGCTACATAAAGCTGTAAATTCCATATCATGAAGATATTTCAATATAGAGAAAATCATCATTTACAAAGGTGCTTATTACAAGGTTTGATGTTCTTTCATACTAAAAATATACAAATTACAAACATGTCATGTATTTTATCATAAATGTGTATCCTAGAAATTAGAATATTTTTTCTGACCAATTGCCAAGAATCAGCACTTTTTTCTTTAGCACAAGATTTTCAACCCTTTTTTCCTTGAGCAATATTAAAAGAAAAAAAAAAATGTGTAACTGAATTTAATGAAAAGCAAAACATCCTTAGACAATCTAAATGTAATTGGACTGTTTACTCAAGTAATTTCAGGCAAACTATGAATATTATACTAAGCATAATTGTCATACTTAAAATTTCATTGCAAACAATATTATCAATAGATATGGAATATTCTAACACACTTTGCAATGAGATGTAATCCTAACTTGCAATTACATGCTGGAAGAACGCTAATGAAAAGCAACAAAAACGACTGTAGTACTTACTTTTCTGTGCACAATTCCACACATTCCTCTCGCACTTAATTTTGTCAATATTTTCTCTGCCTTCACCTAGTAAGGCTATCTTGGCCAAGGATGGTTGGTATTTCTGCCCACGCCGCTCTGGGTAAAGATCATACCCCCATCTAAAAGGTACCAATAATCATCAATCACTATATTTATTCAAGACAAATCAATAAAACAATTTAAATGGATAAAAATATAATACTTCATCAGATATAAGCTAGTGTGCCAATTATAACAGACCATGGAGACCTACTTTTCTTCTGTCTGTGGAGGATCTGCACCAGAATCTGGATTTGCCTGACTATTGGCATCAGCATTCATTTTGTCTAATATCTTCAGCTGATGAAGAATGAGAGTATTCTGATCCAATGTTATAATGGACCACTCATTAATGCTTGAGGTGTTGAAAGGTCAGCATTCAATCTGTTGCAATTGAAGATCATTATTAATTATTTACATTCTAATTTTCATTTTTTTTTTTTTTTTTATCATAAGCATAAATATGGATATATGCTACTATCCTAGTTTAAACTTTTCAATCTTTGCTATTAAATTTTTTTTACTTATTTCTTCGAACCACAGGGAGGTCAACCAACTCAGTTTTTGCGAGAATATACCTTGGTTTGCTTGCCATTGCCATTGCTTGACTTTATGGTAAGTGATAAGCATCTGGGGTCGTGCCTTTACTTTACACAAATTTTATCTTACAATTAATATCATTGTCATTGCTTTTTCCTTCTAATTCCAGCAGTTCAATTCCTGACAATCATCAATGATAATTCACTAGGAATTTTTACAAACTTTTTCTTGTCAGATTTTTTGTAGTGAAGGTTTCATGTGCTCTGATAATTCTTACCCTGTGTTATCTATTTGTTCATTTGTGTTATCAATGTGTCAATTAAATGACCACAGGGACGAGTTGCGGGTACCCATTTTGATATCAGACTGGGCTGTTATCATGAGCATATCAAATTATATACATGTGTCCTTTAGATTCCGGTATAGCTTCAGATTTAAACAGTATAAGGTAAACCAGACAGAATGAAAAGATTTAAGACACTTTTTATCTAAGGCATTTCCTTCGCAAGTTCATAATAAAAAAGCTGGACAACACGTTATCAATACTTTGGAAGACTATACATTTACATAAAGACCACACTGTTATAAGGCGAGGGTAAAGAACTACACTCACTGATACAGCAAATGATCTGCGCAGCAAAGAATAACACGAGATAGATATAAAGAAAAAAGATCTTGATAAATGCTGTGTAGAGGCTAAGTTAAGAGTGATCTGGAGGCGATGGATTTTAGTTCGTAAGGCGATGTTAGTGGATTCCCTGGACTGCCCCTAAGGTTGCTAGCTGGAGTAATCGGGAGTTTTGTCTCAGACGACCAGTACTTTGGAAACATTACCAATATTTTCTATCATTTCTTGAAACTGTCAATTGTGATGGAAAACAACAAGAGATTCGTCCATATTACACAGTGAATAATTGGAGAAATAATGTAATCGGAAGGTTGGATAGGTGTGCAAAACAGAAATAAATTACCTTGATTCTTTCTAAATCTATTATCATTTTCTCTTCAATATCGTCAAGAAGTCTTATTTCTGACAACTGTCATCACAGCTGTATGTCTTAATATCAACTTAATCAACAAATAGCGAGAATATTATATTCCTCCTCAAGTAATACTTACGAAACTGCTTACCGGCTGCCGGTTAAATAGCCACGCAATATAACATAAACTACCTTTACACTTTTATCCAAACCCCTACTTAGCAAAAATTAAAACAATACCAGTTCAAACCATCCCCTAGAAATGAAAATCAAACAATTACATACCAAGAACAAGAAATTCTTAAACACAAAAACAAATTCGTCTGCAAGACATTGAAATGTGTTGCTTGGAAGACTTTTCAGTGGGATTCGGGATATTGTTGTGATCTGATCATTCTTAACTTGTTATTTTGTGTCATTTAGATTATATTTCAGTTATCAATATGTAAATTACTTGGCATTTTAATTTATCTATCAGAGGAGTTCTTTGCAAAGTATATTCATATCTTAATTACAACTTTTTCCCCGCTAATCTGAATAATTTCCAAGATTATATCAGCAACATGATAAAAATGTCATTATCTTAGTACTGTTACTTTAAAAATAAATATGAATGAATGTAAGAATCATGTCACTTTATACCGGTGAATATTTACAATGAAAATAGCAGACGAATTTATGAATCAGACATTTTTACATATTTTTCTCATTAGTTGTCACATAAACCCATATATCAAAAAATAAAACATGACAAGTGATCATCAATTAATAACTACAAAATTACACTACTAAATACAGGAAAAAAATAATATGTTTACAAAATTTGTACCCCGTGTATTGCGTAATCTTCTCAAGCGATAAGAGTTAGCAGTTTCTTATTTATTTTTGTAAGAATTAATGCTGCATCAAGACTAATATTGATTTGCTGATATGTTGATATTGCAAAAGGATGCATTAATGTATTGCAAAGTTTAACATTATTTTATATTATGTCACGAGTGGACAGTGTGCAAGAGGTTATTTTAACTCAAACACACGAATAAATTTAATAAAGTTTGATATGCAAAGATTGGATCAAGCACCTGCAAGCTTCTCTCCATGACGCAAGCGCATGTTACTGCGAAGAGAATCAAAAAATAAAAACTATAATAATAGTAAAAAAAAGAAGAAAAAATGGGCAAACTGCATCTGCTTACGTCACGTGGCACCAGACCGAATTTGACCAATCACGTCGCTTTTGTCTCACTCACTGACCAATCAGATTCCTGTTTTGTGTCTTTTAGCCAATCAGATGTCTTTTCAATTGACCAATCAGCTGGCAGAGAGGGAGTGTTTCTCTCCAGTCGTCCCGCAAAACTGTTTTTCTGTGTCTTTTGACCATTCACGTGTCTTAAAGAACAAGGAATAAGCGTGTAAACGTACGAACAAACTCTCTCGCCGTCCAAACAAGCGTCTCTCCCCGTTCGTTTGGACCAATCAGGTGCCTTCCCAAGCGACCAATCAGCGCGCAGAAAAGGGCTCGTCTCGCCGGGTGCCGCTGCCAGACGCACGACGGCGAAGACGCTCTGCGGTGAGGAGCAATGTCTTCGTCCAGAGGATTCGTAATTTTTAAGACATTAGATCGTCTACAGAGTCCTTTAGTGC
>NW_020870574.1:0-7500 GCF_003789085.1 Penaeus vannamei
TCTTTCTTTATTCTACCTCTCCTTTTGGTATTCCTTTTCTCGACTTGATAATCCATAATTCTTTTTTTTCGTTTCTTTTTATTCGTCATTTCCCCTCTTCTCTCTCTTTTCATCTTCTTCTGTTTCTTCTTACTCTCTCCTTCATTCTTCTTCTGTTTCTTCTCGTTCTCCCTCCTTTCATTCTTCTCTCTTTCTCTGTCTTTCTCCTTCTCTTCAATCTGCCTCTCCCCCCTTTCATTATCTCTCCCTTTCTCCCTTCTCTCCTCCTTCTCCCTTTCCTCCATTTCTATCTCTCTCCCTATCTATTTGTTATTCTATTGCACAGAGTAAATAACAATCACAGTCTTCTGACACGCCCAACATTTCCCTGGGGAGAGGAGGGGGAGCTGTGGGCGTGTTGGTGTTGTGGGGGGGGCGTGTGTGTGTGGGGCGTGTGGGGGCCGTGTGGGGGGGCGTTCTGTCTAGTCTTAAGTGTAATGTGTGTAGGGCGAGATTTTGTCCTCCCGTTAAAGACCTGATAAGGGTTTGTTTGTCCTGTGTGGGCGTGTTACGTCAGACGTCCATCAGGTCCGCACCAGCCGTCCTTAAAGTCCGTCTATGCATGATGCATAGACGGTATCGTGAGGCATTATAGCCAGATTGCTTGGTGCGGCGGATTAGGCAGCTGTGCCGTGTGTGTGTGCGACTGTTTGGGCGACACGACGGAGTTATAACTCTCCTCTTCTCTTCCCATTTATCTAGATGGTGCCTGCTCGCGTATGCATGTCTGTACCTTACTGTTAAGCTCCGTAAATGTGACCGCTGTCTCATAGGCGCGAAAGGTCCTTCTCTGTCTTCTTCTTCTCCCTCTCTTGGTACTCAGTCCAATATATGACTCCTTCTCCTCGCGCCTACTTGCGCGCCTGCATCACATCGTATGCTTCACCTTCTGCCTCCTTCTCTCTTCCCTACGTCCATAAAACTTCCGTCCGTCTGCGTCAGCATCTACGACCGTACGAGTCAGCGCCCTTCGGCCCGTCACCTGCCCCACGTGCTCCCTTGCTCATTCATCTTCTGATTTCTTCTTTTCACGGCCGCGCGACGGTCGAGTCTGCATCATATTCCCTCACTATCACTCCTTCGGCCGATGCGTCTATACCGCAATGACAATCGGGCTGTCCCTATCAAGGCCTCCTCTCTCTCTCTCTAACCGGCTGTTTGGTTTATTACGGCACGGGAGTTCTCTCTCCCACCAGTTGCTGTAAATCCTCGCCCGCCTGTGTACTGCTTGTGCGCTAACTATTCCCTCTCTTTTTCCCCTCTCTCCCTCACTCTTCTGCCCGATCGCGCCTGGATGAAGCTCTGCTAGCGCGCATCCTCTCGCGTCTGCTTTTCCCGGCGCTCGTTCCTTCCCTTCTTGTAGATACCAGCAAACAGCTTCAACTCGTCCAGATCCCTCTCGGCGCACCACTTCAAGTAAGTATACTAATTCCGTTCCTCTCTCTATACGATCCTTAGCCCATTCCTCTGATCTACCTACTCCGTAGCCTCTGCTTTCTCTCCCGTTGTCGGATTTATTCTCTATCCCCTCCTCCTCTCTCTCTCTCTCCTTCCCCCTCTCTTCCTCCCTCAACCCCCCACTCCTTCCCGCTCCCACCCTCCCTCCCTCCCTCCCTTCCCGTCTCGCAGCCCGTCTCCCTCCCTCCCTATCTCCCCCTCTCCCCCTCTCTTCCTCTCCCCCTCTTCCTCTCCTCCTAATTCCAAACATCGCACAAGGAAAGAAAAGAAGACGAAGTCCGAGCGAGAGGAAGTAAGAAGAGGAGGCAGATGTTGACAGCGTTCGAGTCCTTAAACTGGGGACTAAACTTTTCAAAAACGGAGATACGTATTTTGTGTTCTGGGTCTTCGATGGGAGACTCTGTCTTGTTTTTTTTTTTTTTTTTTTCTTTGTTCTTCCTCTTTTTTTCTTGGTTTCTTGGTTTTTATTTTGTATTGTTTCGTTTTCTTTCTATGTTTATTTTATTTTTTTCTTGTTTCTCCCTTTTTTCTTGGTTTGTATATTTTTGTTTATTGTTTGTTTTCTTTCTATTTTGTTTATTGTTTTCTGGTTCTTCTCTTATTGTTTTCTTGTGTTTTGTTTTATTCTCCTTGACCTTTTATTATTTTTCTTTCAATTTTTTTTATTTCTTTCTTGTTCTTCCCTTTTTTTCTATAGTCGTGTTCTGCTTTATTTTTGTCTTTTCTCCTCTTGACCGACTATCTTTCGTCCCCATTTTCTCTATCTTTTATGTGTATGTTCTTTTTTTTCTCCTCTTGCGTAGGAGGAAGGAGAGGAGAGAAAGGAAGGAGGAAGAATGTGAAAAAGGAGATGGAGGAAGTGTAGTAGGAAGAGGAGGAAGGAGAAGGGGGAGGATGATGATGAGCGGAGGAAAAGGCAGGAAGGTGAGGGGAGGAGAGGAGGAAGGAGAAGCGCGAGGAGGAGGAGAGAGAGGAGGAAGAGGGAGGAGAGAGAGGACAGGAGAGAGGGAAGGAGGGGAGAAGAGAGGGTGCTGAGAAGGTGTGGAGGAGGCGGAAGGAGGAGGTGTTAAAGAGAAAGAGAAAGATAAGAGAAGAAGGAGGAGAAGAGGGAGAAGAGGGATGAAGCAAGAAGAGTTTGAGAGAAGAGAAGAAAAAAAGAGGAGAGAATAAAAAGAAAAAAAGTTGAAGTAAAAAAAAAGTTATAATAAATAAGTTGAAGTAAAAAAAAGTGAAAAAGAGAGAAAGAAAAAAAATGATGAAAGAAGAGAGAAGGGGGAGAAGGACCAAATAAATTTCACTGCAAGATTAACTTTTAAAAATGATGATGGGAAATGCGCCATGAAGGTCTATATATCACCAAAAGGGGTAAAGAAACGTCATAATGATGTGATAAAGAAGGGGGGAGGAGGAGACGAAGAAAAGGAGAGGAGGAGAAAAGAGGAAGAAGAAGGTTGATTATAAAAGATGAAAATGTGTCATTTCCAACAATAACCAAAAAGAATATGTATATATAAACATATATATATACTAATATATATATATATATACTATATATATATATATATATATATATATATATATATATATTATATATATATATATATAATATATATATGTGTGTGTGTGTGTGTGTGTGTGTATGTGTGTGTGTGTGTGTGTGTGTGTGTGTGTGTGTGTGTGTGTGTGTGTGTGTGTGTGTGTGTGTGTGTGTGTGTGGTGTGTGTGTGTGTGTGTTGTTTGTAGTATATTGTGTATGTGCATTTTTGTTGTATGTGTGCATGTATTTTTGTCTATGTGTACATGCACGTATGTGTGTGCGTGCGTACGTATTTCTATGAGAGCAGTAAAGGAAAAATATCAAAGCGTCACTTTCAGTCGCACTCCCTATTGAAGGTTCAAAATCCCGCAGACTATTAATCAGAGCTTTATAGTGTGAATAGACAAATGAAGATTTATTAGCGAATAAAAACAGATTAAATTACCGAGTGAAAAGGTGGAATATTGAGAATGACACTCGAGGTGATATACTTCTGCATAAATCAATTTTTTTTTTCTTTCGCTCTTTCTTATTTTTGTCGCTCTCTCCTCTCGTCTGTCTGTCTGTCTGTCTGTCTCTCCTCTCTCCCTCTTCTCGTTTTTTTTCACTCGCTTTGCTCCCCTCCACTTCTCTCTCTCCTCGCGTTCTCTGGTCCTGTCCTCTCTTTCTCTCTCTCTCTCTCTCTCTTCTTTTCTCTTCTCTCTCTCTCTCTCTCTCTCTCTCTCTCCTCTCTCTCATCTTCTCGTCTCTCTCTCTCTCGTCTCTCTCTCTCTCTCTCTCTCTCTTTTGGGTCTCTCTGTCTCTCTCTCTTTCTCTTTCCCCTTTCTCTCTCTTCTCTCTCTCTTCTCTCTCTCTCTCTCTCTCTCTCTCGTGCTCTGTCCTCCTCCTCTTCCCTCTCTCACCATCGTCTCTCTCTCTCTTCCTCTCTCTCTCGTCTCTCTCTCCCCTAGTCTCCTCTCTCCTCTCTCTCCTCTCTCTCTCTCTCCTCTCTCTCCCCTTTTCCTTTTTCCCTCCCTTCTCCTCTCTCTCTTCGATTATTATCGTAATCCATGCAATTATTAACGGTAAAGCGAGACCCCCTTTGGTAAATTTAGCAAAATCTAATTTATTTTGTTACCGGCACGCTTCACACACCACACACGGCACGCCCGCAATACAAACACAACACAACACCACGCACGCACGCAATACAAACACACTACACACACGCACCACCGCTGTAATAACAAACACACCACACAGCAGGTTGAGGGGAGGGCCGTAGCCTGATGGAGGAAGCGAAGGAGAGGGAGGGGAAGGAGAGGGAGGGATGAGGGGAGGGAGAGAGGGGAGAGAGACAGGGAGAGAGAGATGAGAGGGAGAAGAGAGAGAGAGAGAGAGAGTGAGAGATGAGAGAGAGAGAGAGAGAGAAGAGAGAAGAGAGAATGAGAGCGAGAGGAGAGAGAGGAGAGAGAGAGAAGATGAGAACGAGAGAGAGAGAAGAACGAGAGAGAGAGAGAGAGAGAAAGAGAGAAGAGAGAGGAGTGAGAGAAGAAGAGAGAGAGAGAGAGAGGAGAGAGAGAGGGAGACAGACCAGGACAGAAGAAGAGGAGAGAGAGAGAAGAGAAGAGAGAGGAGAGAGAGCGAGAGAGAGGAGAGAGAGAGAGAGAGAGAGAGAGATAGACAGAAGAGATGAGAGAGAGAGAGAGAGGAGGAGAGAGAGAGAAAGAGAGAGGACGAGAGAGAGGAGAGAGAGTAGATAGAGAGAGAGAGAGAGAGAGACGAGAGAAGAGAGAGAGAGGAGAGGAGAGAGAGAGAAGAGAGAGAGAGAGGAGGAGGAGAGAGAGAGAGGAGAACGAGGAGAGAGAGAGAAATAAAGAGGCGAGATTGATAGAATGAGAGAGAAGAAAGAGAGGAGAAGAGAGGAGAGGATGAGAGACGAGAAGAAGAGAGAGAGAGAGAGATAGAAGAGAGACAGAGAGAGAGAGAAGAGAGACAGAGACAGAGAGAGAGGAGAGAGAGAGAGAGAGAGAGAGAGAGAGCAGAGAGAGAGAGAGAGAGGAGAGAGAGAGAGAGGAGAGGAGAGAAGAGAAGAGAGAGAGAGGAGAGAGACGACGAGATGAGAGAGAGAGAGGAGAGAGACGAGAGAGAGAGAGAGAGAGAGAGAGAGAGAGAGAGAGAGAGAGAGAGACCTCGTAACCCTTTCCCCTAACACATCTTCTTCCTTAAGCCTCCCCCTTATTTCGCTTCCCCCTTCTCATACTTTCCCTTCTTCTTCTCCCTCTTTCCCTCCTCCCCCTTCTACTTTCTACTATCCTCTTCTCTCCTTCTGTAACGCCTCCTTTCTCCCTTCCACCCTCCTCCTCTTCCGTTTTCCTTTCCCTTCTCCCCTCTCCTTTAACCTTTCCCCTTAAAATCTGCTTCACTTCCCCTCCTCCTATTTATTCACTTCCTCTCCTCCTCCCCTTTCCTCCTATTTATTCCCCTTCTCCCTCCTCACCCAGATCCTTTCCCCTCTCTTCCTCTAAGTCTCTTTTACCGTCACCACTCTTTCTCTCCTCCTCTTCTTCCCCTCCATTCCTGTCCTTCTTCCACTCCTCCATCCTCTCCTTTCCCCTTTCCATCTTTTCCCCTCCCCTCCTCCCCCTTCCCCCCTCTCCTGCTCCCCTCCCTCCCCCTCTTCTCTCCCCTTCCCCATCCCACCCTTTCTCCTTTCCCCCTCCCTCTCCTGCTCCCCTTCCCCCCCTCCTTCTCCACTCCCCCCCCCCTCCCCTTCCTGCTCCCCTCCCCTTCCCCTCCCTCTCCTGCTCCCCTCCCTCCCCCTCCTTCTCTCCAGCCCTCCCCCACCCCCCACCCCCTCCAACCCCAGGCGCTCTCCCTCGGTCCATCCCCCTTAAAGTCTTGCCTTTCTGCTACGGCTTCCTCCCCAACTCAACCCCAACCTGACCCGAGCTGACCCGACATGACCCGACCTCATCTCCCCGTCCCTCTTCTCCCCTCTCCCCCCCCCCCCTTCTCCTCCCTCCCCATCTGCCGGAAACTGCTCTCGGAAATCTATTTTTTATTTATTTCAATTTGGTTGGTGGTTATCTGTGGATATTTTTTTTTTTTTTTTTTTTTTTTTTTTTGTTTTTCGTTCTCTTTGTTTTTCTTTCGTTTGTGTTCTCGTTCTCTTTTTTTTCTTTCGGATTTTTTTGTTTTTTTTTTGTGTTTTTTGTGGAAATATTGTTTGTGTGTTTCTTTTCTTTTCTTTTCTTTTCCTTCCTCTTTTGCGTTCTCCTTCTCTTCCTCTTTGTTCTTTTCTTTCTCCTATTTCGCCTCCACCTCCTCCTTATTCCTTTTTTCGTCTTCTTCCTCCTCCTCCCCTCCCTTACCTCTCCTCCTCTTCCTCTTCCTTCTCCTTCCCCCTTTTTCTCCTCTTCCTCCTCCTCCTTCCCCCTGCCCCTCCCCTTCCTCCTCTTCCTCCTCCTCCTTTTCCTCCTCCTCCCCCTCCCCTTTCCTCCTTCCCTCCTCCCTCCTCCCTCCTCCCCTTCTCTCCTCCTTCCCCTGCCCTTCCTCCTTCCCTCTCTCCTCCTCCTTCTCCTCCTTTTCCATCCTCCCCCTCCTTCCCCTCTCCTCCTCCTCCCCCTTCTTCCTCCTCCTTTTCCTTCCCTCCTCCTCCTTCCTCCCTCCTCCTCCTCTTCCTCCTTCTCCTTCCCCCTCTTCCTCCTCCTTTCCATCCTCCCCTCCTCCTCCTCTCCTCCTCCTCCTTTCCTCCTCTCCTCCTCGCTCTCCCGCCGTTCTTTCTCAATTTCCCAAAGACTCGAGACAAAAAGGAGGTTGGAGAGAGATGAGGAGCAAGAATCGGTTTTTGACCCCCCCCCCCCTCGGCTCTTCCCCTCTCTTCCCCTCCCTCTCTTCTTCTCTGTTCTCTCTCTTTCCCTCTGGTTAATTTTTTTCTCTCTCTTTTTTACTTCTTCCTTCCTCCTCTCTCATTTTCCATTCTCTCTCTCCATCTTTTCATCGTCTATTTCTCTCTCACTACTTCCTTCTTCCCCCTCTTTATCCCTTCCCTCTCTTCTTCTCTGTTCTCATTCTTTCCCTCTTGTACAACTACTCTCTCTCTCTCTCTCTCACTACTTCCTCCTCTCTCTACTTTTCTCTGCTCTCTTCTTCACTACTGCTCTCTCTCTTTTTCCCTCTGCCTCTTCCTCTCATCCTCCGTCTCCCTTTCCCTCCTACTAGCATTCCCCACTTCCTTCCCTTCCCTTCATCCCCTCTCCCACCTGCTGCAAATCCTCCCTTCTCCTTCCCCCCTTCTCTCTTTCTCCCTCTCCTTCTCTCTCCCACTCCCTCTCCCTCTTCTCTTCTCCCCCCTCTTCCTAATCTCATTTTCCTCCTCCCTTCTCCCATCCCCCTTCTCCCTCCCTCTCTTTCCCCCTTCTCTCTTTCTCTCTCCACCCTTTCTCCCACTCCCTCTCCCTCTTCTCTTTCCCCCCTCTCCTTCC
>NW_020870574.1:12500-15209 GCF_003789085.1 Penaeus vannamei
AAGGAAGAAGATGGAGGAGGGAAGAGGGAAAGGAGAGGAGGAGGAAGAGGAGGGAAGAAAGGAGGGAAGGGGAACCCAGGGAGAGAGGAAAGAGTAAAAAAGGGAGAGGTGGGAGGGAAAGGAGGGGAAGGAGGGAATCAGGGTGGAGGGTAAGAGGAAGGAGGGAGGAGGAGGAGGAGGAAGAGGAAGGGAAGGGGGAATCAGGATGGAAGGTAAGAGGAAGGAGGAAGAGGAGGAGGAAGAAGAGAAGAGGAGGGGAAGGGGAATCAGGGTGGAGGTAAGAGGGAAGAGGAGGGAGGAGAAGGAGGGAGGAAGAGGAGGGGGGGGGGTAAAGAGCTAGACAATCTTCCTCCCTGACAGCTGTATCGCGTGTTTTCTTGATGAACAATTTTGCGCTGATAAATTTTATGGAAATCTCACGATGGAGTAAAATTGTACAGAAGTCTATTTTTTTCTTTCTTTCTCCTTTCTTCCTCATTTTCCTTCTTCTTCTTCTCCACTTCCTTATTTTCCTTCTTCTTCTCCTCTTCTTCTTCATCATTCTGTATATCTCATTTCCTTCTTCTCTTTATCCTTCTTATTATCTCCCTTATTATTTTCGTTCATCTTCTCCTTTTCCTTCTCATCCTTCTTCTTCTTCTTCTCTTCCTTCTTTTTATTCTTCATCTTCTCCACCTCCTTTTTATTCTCTCTCATACCTCTTCCTCGTTTATCCGTCGTTATCCCTTCTATGTTCTCATCTTCATCCTTCTGTTGCACGAATCCTTGACGCAAGATTTCAACCCTTTCCTCTTCTCTCTTCCCTACTTCTCCTCCTCCTCCTCCTCCTTCTCTTCTTCTTACTTCTCCTCTCCTCCTTCTCTCCTTCCTCTTTCTCCTTCTTCTTCCTACCTCTCCTCCTCCTTCTCTTCTTCCTCTTCCCCATTCTCTTCTATCTCCCTTGTCGGCTCTTGATTTCTCCCTCCCCCTCCTCCTCTTCTTCCTGCTTCTTCTCTTCCTCCTCCTCCTTCTTCTACTACTCCTATTCCTCAATCTCCTCCTTATTTTACCTCCCTTCCTCCGACTGCTCTTCCTCCTTCTTTTCTTCTTCTACTATTCCTCCTCTTCCTCCTTTGTTTCTCCTTTCTCCTCTTCCTCTTCTCCTTCTTCCCATTCCCTCCATTATCACATCAATCCTGCGCGTCCTTCATATATTTTTCTTAAAATCTCCTTCATCGTCAACTTCGTCATTTCTTCGTTTCTTCTCCCTTCTCTAACCTATAATCTTTTTTTCTCTTTCTTTTCTTCTTTCGTTTCCTTTCTCTTTTTCTTCCTCTATCCTCTTCTTTTTTTCCTCCGTTTCTATTCCCCTTCCTCTATCATCTCCTCTCCTTCTCCTCTTCATTCTCTATCCTCTCCTACTCTTATCCTCTTCCCTTTTCCCCTCTTCTTTTCCTCCTTCCTCTCTCCTCTTTTCCTTTCCCTTCTTCCTCTTCTCCTTTTCTCCTTCCTCTCTCCACTTCCTTCCCTTACTCCGTTCCTCCTTCCCTCCATCTCCCTCTTATCCTCTTTATCCCCCTCTCTTTCATCTCCATTCTCTCCCTATCCCTTAAACCCTTTGCTGTTACACAAGCACTCCGACGCACAAATCACCACCGTTTGTAATCCTCCCAAATCCCACCACGTTTCGGACAAGGATTTACCAGCTACAACGAGGTATTCGGGCGTGGATTAGCCTCGGATTAGCTACTGGCTACGAGGGCGAGCCAGACTGTCTTCTCTGCTTCGAGGGAGTTCGCTGCTTCGAAGTTTTCTGCTTCGAGTGAGTCGTAAGGTTCGAATATTCCGCTTCGAACGCGTCTCGGGAGTTTTACGATACCGAGTTTGAAGCCCGTTGTGCGAACTGCGCTTCAAGAGTGGCGCTATTCTGGCTACGAGGGGCGGGATCTAAACTGTCTGCTTCGAATCCTCTGCTTCGAAATCTCTCTGAGGTCTCTGCTTCGAAATCTCTGCTTCGAACTTGTCTCGGAATTTTCGATAACGCTCCGAAACCTGTTGTGCGAATTGTGATTCTGGTTGGGTATTATTCGGAGCGGATATAATAGAGAGGAGAGGAGAGAGAAGGGAGAATAAAGAGGAAGGGTAGCGTGGGGGATAAGAAGAAGAGGAAAGGTGGGAGAGAAAGAGGAGAGAGAGAGAGAGAAAGAGGAGAGAGAGAGAGAGAGAGAGAGAGAGAGAGAGAGCAGAGAGAGAGAGAGAGAGAGAGAGAGAGAGAGAGAGAGAGAGAGAGAGAGAGAGAGAGGGAGAAAGAGAGAGATGAGAGCAGAAGAGAGAGAGAGGGAAACCTATTTCTATAGTCTCGAAGCTCTTATGATTTCTCGAAATCAAATGTCCCTCCCTCTCTCCTTCTCTTCCTCCGTTCCTCCGCTTCCTCCATCCACCCTTTCCTTCCGTGTCCATTTCAACCTCCTCTTCTTCGCATCCATTTTTTTCTAAATTCTCCTTTTCGTTTCTTCTTTACTTATATTTTCTTCTCTTCCCCCTTTTATTTCCTTCTCTCCTCCCTCTCTTCTTCATCTCTCTTTCTCCTCTCATCTTCCCTTCTTACTCCCCGTGTCTCTCTTATTCTCTTCTTTCACTTCTCTCCCCTTTCCCTTCCTCTTGCCCCCCCCCCTTCTTATCCTCCTCCTCCTTCCTCCTCTTCCTTCATCCTCCCCCTCCCCCTCTCCC
>NW_020870574.1:44039-54039 GCF_003789085.1 Penaeus vannamei
GGGGGGAAAGGTTTTAAAAAGTGGAAGGGGAAACGGGAGAGGGAAAACCTGGGAAATTGAAAGAGGAAGAAGAAATGGAGGGAAAGAGAAAAAGGAGGAGTGGGAATGGCAAGAAGGGGAGAGGAAAAGGGAGGCGTGGAGGAACGTGGGGAAGGGAAGGGAAGAAAAAGGGAGAGGAATTGGTACGGGAAGAAGGGTTTCAAAAGAAGAAAGGAGGGGAAAGGGAAGAAGAGGAAAGAGAGGAGACATCAAGGACGAGGGGAGAAGGGGAGGGAGCAGGGGAAATGGGAAAAGGAGAAGGGGGGAGGGGGAGAAGAAAAGGGATATTGTTTCTAACGAGCAGAAAATGAGGGATAGGGAGGGGCGGGAAGGGGGGGAGGGGGAGAGAAGGAGAGTTTGGCGGGGAGGGGAAGGGAGGGAGGGGAAGAGAGGCGTTACATGTACTCGTATTATGTTGCTCTTCGAAATGTGTCTCTTGTATACTCCAGCACGTAATGGCGACGCTTGTTCCACCTCCCCATCCCTTTCCTCCTCCCCGTCTCCCCTCTCCCCTTCCCCTCTCCCTCTCCTCCCTCCTCCTTTTCCCCCTCCGTCGCCCTCCCAATCTCCCCTCCTCCTTTCCCCTCCACTCTTCGCCCTCCCTCTCGCTCCTTATCCCCTCTCCCCTCCTTTTCCCCCCTCGCTCGTCTCCCTCCTGCTTCCCCTCTCCCTCTCCCCTTTTCCACATCTCCCCTCTCCACTCCTCTCCCCTTTAACCCTCCTCTCCCCTTTAAACAACTTCCTCTCCCCGCCACCCCCTCCCCTCTCGCGCTTCCCCCCATCCACTCCTCCTCCCTCTCCCTCCTCCACTCATCTCCCATTTACCCTTCCCTCTCCCCCCACCCCCTCTGCCCTTCCCTCTCCCCTCCTTAACCCTTGCTTATGAGAAGGGAAACTCCTTTTTATTTTTTTATCTTTTTAATTTTACGAGAAGGGAAGGAAATAGAAAGAGGGGGAAAACGAGAAAGGAAGGAAGGGGTAGAATGGAAGAATAAAAGAAAGGAACGATATTGGAAGAAGGGTGGGGGAAAAGTCAGAAAAAAAGTGAGAACGCGAGAGAAAAACACAAAAAGAGAAAATAGAAATAAAACCATGGAAGATTAAGGAAAAGAGAACCAGGATCGAGAAATAAAAACCGAAAAAAACGAAAGACAAAAAGAAAGGAGCATAAAGTCAGGAGAAGAATTAAAAAAAAAAAAAAAAAAAAAAACATTGGACAATAAACAAGAGAAAAGGATAAGAAGAAAAAAAAAAACAACAAGAAAAACGGAAACTAAAAGACAATAAAAGCTAAACGGGAGAAAAATACAAAAGGCTGGAAATAGAAGGAAGAAAAGAAACCGGAAGAGGAGATAGAAGAAGGGAGAACAAGGAAAAAAAAAAAAAAAAATACAAGATGGAAGAGTGTCCTTAACGACGTGGAATGTGAAGGTGGTGGTGGAAGTGGATTGGTGGAGCTGGAGTTAGTGCGTGGGGAGGTGGAAGGGAAGGTGGACTGGGTGTGGAGGTAGGGGTGGTGGTGGGAACGGTGGATTGGTGGAGGTTGATTAGTGGCGTGGGGGAGGTAAAAAGTGGATGGTGGGGAAGTGAAGGTGGTGGTGGTGGTGAAAGGTGGATTGGGTGGAAGGGGAGTTAGTGGCGGTGGGGACAGGTGGAAGGGAAAGTGGACTGTTGTGAAGGTGGAGGTTGGTGTGGTGGAAATGGTGGATTGGTGGAGGTAGATTAGTGGCGGTGGGGGAGGTGGAAGGAAGAGTGGACTTGGTGGGTGAAGGTGGAGGTGGGTGTGGTGGGAAAAGGGTGGATTGGTGGCAGGTAGATTTAGTGGCTGGTGGGGGAGTGGATAGGGAAGATGCTGGACTGGTGGTGAAGGTGGAGGTGGTGGTGGTGGGAGGTGGATTGTGGAGGTAGATTCGTAGTGGCGGTGGGGGAGGTGGAAGGGAAGAGTGGACTGGTGGTGACGATGAAGGTGGTGGTGGTGGTGGAGGTGGATGGTGGAGGTGGAGTAGTGGCGGTGGGGGAGGGTGGGAAGGGAAGCAGTGGACTGGTGGTGAAAGGTGGAGGTTGGTGGTGGTGGGAAAGGTGGATTGGTGGAGGTGGAGTTAGCCGGCGGTGGGGAGGTGGAAGGGAGAGTGATTGGTGGTGAAGGTGAGGTGGAGGTGGTGGGAAAGGTGATTGGTGAGGTGGAGTTAGTGGCGGTGGGGGAGGTGGTAGTCTTCTGTGAGCGAAAAAAAAAGCAAAGAAAATTGTCAAAGAGAAATGAAAATCAAATAAAAAAAAAAAAATCCAAATCCAAAAAGAAAAAAAAGAAATCAAACCCATTTATAATTCAGACAAAAAAAAAGAACAAAACACAAAAAATCATTAACAGAGTGACAAAAAGGGAAAAAAAAGGAAGAGAAAAAAATGTTGACATGAATAGAAAAGGATTAACTCAAAATTGCCGAAGACCTCTGGAAGACAAGACCGAAACCCTGAGCGGAAACTTTTCTTGCTTAAGAAAGGAACCGCAAAGAGGATGTCTTTGTTTCTTCTCGCTTCTCGTGTCTTCGGCTATTTTCTTTATTCTTTTCTTTATCTATATTCTTTTCTAACGAGAGAGGGAGAGGGGGAGGAGAGGGAGAGGGAGAGGAGAGGGGAGAGGGAGAGGGACGAGGGAGAGGGAGAGGGAGAGGGAGAGGGAGAGAGAGAGAGGGAGAGGGAGAGGGAGAGGGAAGAGGGAGAGAGGAGAGAGAGAGAGGGAGAAGGGAGAAAGAGGGGAGGGAGAGAGAGAGAGGAGAAGAGAGAGAGAGAGAGAGAAGAGAGAGAGAGAGAGAGAGAGAGAGAGAGAGAGAGAGAGAGGAGAGAGAGAGAGAGAGAGAGAGAGACAGAGAGAGAGAGAGAGAGAGAGAAGAGAGAGAGAGAGAGAGAGAGAGAGAGAGAGAGAAGAGAGAGAGAGAGAGAGAGAGAGAGAGAGAGAGAGAGAGAGAGAGAGAGAAGAGAGGAGAGAGAGAGAGGAGAGAGAGAGAGAGAGAGAAGAGAGAGAGAGAGAGAGAGAGAGAGAGAGAGAGAGAACTAATGCGAAAAGAAAAAGAAAATCCGTAAAGAAAAACAGACAAAAATAAAAACACGAAATAAGGAAATAAGTGAAACAACAACAACAATAACTGCACCCCAACAAAAAAAATAAACAAACAAAACATAATCATAATAAAAAGAAGAAAGAGAAAATGAAAGACAAAAAGAAAATCGGAAAGAATGAAAAAAAAAAAAACTCATGAAGCGTGGTGGAAGACTCAGTCAACTATGACGTCACGGATTGGACCGGCGGGTGAGGTGGGCGGGGGCGGGAGAGGTGGGGGGGGGGGGGTGGGGGCTCTATGCCTCTTTTGACCGGATGGGCGTTGACGTGGGCGGCCTCGTCGAAGGAGGGGCTTTTTGTTTGGCGTGTGGGCGTGCATGCTTGTGTGTTGGTCTGGGCGTGTTTATTTTCAGTGCGTATGCCATGGGGGAAGAGCGTGGGCGTTGCGTTGTGTGTGTGTGTGGTGTGTGTGTGCTGTGTGGTGTTTGTTGTGTGTGTGTTGTTTATTTGTGTGTGGTGTGTGTGTGTGTGTGTGTGTTTGTGTGGTGTGTTTGTGTGTGTTGTGTGTGTATTGTGTGTTTGTGTTTGTGTTTGTGGTTTGTGTGTGTGTGTGTGTGTGTTGTGTGTGTGTGGTGTGTGTGTGTGGTGTTGTGTGTGTGTGTGGTGTGTGTGTGTGTGGGTGTGTGTGTTGTTGTTTTGTTTTATGTGTGTGTTTGTTTGTGTGTGTGTGTTTGTGGTGTGTGTTTGGTGTGTGTGTTTGTGTGTGTGTGTGTGTGTGTGTGTGTGTGTGTGTGTGTGTGTGTGTGTGTGTGTGTGTGTGTGTGTGTGTGTGTGTGTTGTGTGTGTGTGTGTGTGTGCAGAGAGAGAGAGAGAGAGAGAGAGAAGAAGAGAGAGAGAGAGAGAGAGAGAGAGAGAGAGAGAGAGAGAGAGAGAGAGAGAGAGAGAGAGAGAGAATATGAAAAAGAAAGATAGAGAGATAAAGAAAGAAACAGAGAGAGAGATGCAGTAAAAGAAAGAAAGAGATAAAGACAAGAACAAAAAGAGAGAGACAAAGAATAAGAGAGACAGAAAGAGGAAGAGAGAAGAAAGCTCGAACACACAAAGGTCAGACGTTGCTTGAAGGAAACCATGTTTAATTAGGAAACAGTTATTCCTTTTTTCTTCTTCTTTTTTCTCTTTTTTTCCCTATTTTTTCTTTCACAACGTATTTACCTGTTGTCTTTTAAACTGTACTGTGTACCTTAGGATATTCACTTAAGCTTCAGTCGGGCAGCAGGAGTAAATATCTTCAAATATTCATCACTTCATGTGCACAGAATTCGATTTTTCTGGAGATGGGAGAGGGGGAAGAGGGGAGAGGGAGAGAGGGAGAGGGGAAGAGGGAGAGAGAGGGAGAGAGAGGGGGAGAGGGGAGAGAAGGGAGAGAGGGGAGAGGGGAGAGAAGGGGAGGAGAGAGGAGAGAGGAGGAGAGATGGAGAGGGGAGAGGGGAAGAGGGAAGAGAGGGGGAAGGGGAAGAGGGAGAGAGGGAGAGAAGGGAGAGAGGGAGAGGGAGGAAGAGAGGGAGGGGAGGAACACGGTGGAATGCATTGCGTATAGGGTTGCCAGTGAGGGATTTTTGGGGGAAGGATTTATTTTCCCCATGCGCGATCAAATAAAACGTGGGTGGATGTACGAATCTCGATGAGGGGTTGTGAGTGCGTTCTAGATGCCGAAGAACAGGTTTGTTATTGTTTTGATATTTCGAATATGTACTTAAGACGTGCATGCCGGCGTTTCGTGCACAAATGCAAAGAAATAGATAATAAAAGAATTAATACTCTTTTCCATAATGACTATTTACTCCATAATGAAATCAATAGCATTAGAAACAAAAATGCAGAAAAAAACGCAAAAACAACAACAACACATCCATGCAACAAAAAGGGAAAATAAAGAAACGTATGACGACTTTTTTGCCTCCCAACAAAAAGAAAAACAGGAAAAAAGAAGAAAAAGAAGGGAAGAGAAGAGAAAAAGAAGATAAAAGAGAAAATAACAAAATAATGATAAGTGGAAAAGGAAAAGAATAAGAATAAAAGGTAGGAAAAATGAAGAAGAAGAAGAAGCAGCAGAAGAAAAATAAGAAGAACAACAACGAAGAATAGAAAAAGAAAGAAAAAAGAAAAGAAAATTCCAAACCACGACAACCGAAGCCAAAAACAAAAAACCCTCCCCCACCCCCTACCCCACCCCCCATCCCACCACTCGTAAACGGATTCCACCCCCCCCTCCCCCTCCATCCCCCCCGCCCGCCCCCCCCCTCCCGCCGGTCGATCCCGAAGTTCAAATTTAACACCTTCTCGCCGACGGAAGAGAAGTTATTCGCGTCTTAAAGGCTCCTTAAAAGGCAAGATAACCAACTCGGAACGTCTTGGGAAACCCGTTCGTCTCTCCGTCTTGGGAGGAGGAGATTCCGACGAAGGTTTATGGGCAAAGCGGAGAAAAAATCGGGAAGGGATTGATCAGCATTCGCCGTTTCTTTTTTTCTTTTTTCTTTTTGGAAAATCTCGTTCGGTTTGGTTTTTTTTTTACTGATCTATTCTATCCGTTTTTGGTAGACTGATGCTTTTTTTTCATTGATTATGTGACTTTTATTATTATATTATTAACATCATTAACATTATTATTATCTTTATCATTATTTTTTATTATTTATCATTATATATTATTTTTATCATTATCTTTATTATTCATTGTTATCATTATTTATCATATCATCAGCATCATACATCGTCGGCGTCATCATCATCATTATTACTATTATCATTATCTAAGCATTCATTGGATTTTCCTAAATAGTTTTTGTAATTGAGCATAATTACATCACGGGTATTTTATCACGTTTTCCCCCTTAACCTGTCATCTCCTAATTTTTTTCTATTTTCGTTCTCCCTTTTTATACACCTTTTCTTAACCTATCAGCTGTTGTCTATCGCTTGTTCTCTCGCTACTTACTTATTGTTTATAATCTCCTATGAATTTCTCCCTTTGCTCCTTCCTCATTATGCTCGTCTCAAGGGCCATTTTCGTATGCCCAAGATGGCTAACCTCTCTCCCTTTATTCTGTTCTAATGGGTAGATGAATCTTCACCTCCAGCCCCCATTACACCTTTATTTCAGTATAATGGGTAGATGAAATTTTCCTCCTCCCCCTCTTCCACTTTTTTCCTTAACTTCTCTTGCCTAAGGGTATTCCTCCCCTCCCTTTTTTCTCTCACCTGTGGAGAGGCTTCCCTTTCTCCCTCTCCTTTCCCCCTCACCCTCCCTTCCCCCGTTGATTCTACCCTTTTCACCTCCATGATCCCCTCCACCTCCTCCCCCTCCTATGTTCTCTCCACCTGCTCCACCGTCTCCACTCCCTCCCCTTTCCTCCACCTCCCTCCCCCTATATCCTCTTCACCTCCTCCACCTTCTCCTTTCCCTCCTCTACCCCCTCCATCTGCTCCACCCTCTCCTCCCCTTCCCCTCCCTCTTCCTGCACCACCACCGCTTTTTCTTACTTTCCTCAATTCCAAAGGGAGGACTATTCCATCAAACTTTCCACATTACCTTGTCAGTCATATTCGCCCTCCCTTCCTTACAGCAGCGCTTTCCTCTCCCTGTGATGGAATAATACATTCACGCTAAGGATTTCCACGTGTTAAACAGAGTGATGTCGCGTTGCCGGTGGAGTATGCGTGTGGGTTCGTTCCGTTTTGAGTTATCTCCTCCATTTTTACCTGCATATGTGCAACATTACGACGATGTAGCAGCAGAAGCATTTTTTTTTTTTTTTTTTTTTTTGTAATCTCTCTCTCTCCCCCTGCCTCCTCTCCTCTCTCTTGTACCCTTAATGGTACGGCGTACCTGGGTTTTATATTTTACTGTACCGCACGCTAAAGCCAAGCCATCGTCCTCTAGCCTCGTGTAGCTTTTTTTTTTCTTGTCCACTTTTTTCATTACGTCACTCTGGCTGTACCTCCATCCCCTCCCCCCTCCTTTTGCGCTATATTTTCTCCTACCGACCCCCTACCATCACCCAACGGAGCTTTTCCCTTTCCTTCCCCTTCCCGATCCTTCCCCCTCTCTCCTTAACCCAACACCCCATCATCTTTCTCTCTACTCTAACATCTTTTCTCCATTTCCCCTTTCCCCTTATCCTTCTCCTCTTTCCTCCTTCCCCTTCCCTCTCCTCGTTTCCTCTTCTCCCCCCCTTCCTCTCACCCTCTCCTCCTCTTCATCCTCTTCCCCTCCCCCGTTCCTCATCCCCTCCTCTTTTCCCCCTTCTACCCCTCACCTTCCTTCCATTATCCTCACCTCCACTCCTCTTCCCCTCTTCCCTTCACCTAACCTTTACCCCTTCCTCCCTCCCCTCCCTTCCTTCCCTAACCAACTTCCCCTTCCCCCTTCCCCTTCCCTTTACCTAACCCAACTTCCCTTCCCCTCACCCCCCTCTTCCCTTCACCCTTTACTCCTTCTCCCCCTTCCCTTTACCTAACCAACTTCTCCCCTTCCCCTCAACCCCTCCTCTTTCCCCCCCCTTCCTCTTCCCCTCCTTCCCCCATTCCCTTTACTTACCCAACTTCCCCCCTTCTCCTCCCCTCCTCCCTCCGCCCTCCTTTTCCCTCCCCCTCCCCCTCCTCTTTCCCCCATTCCCTTTACCTAACCAACTTTCCCCCTTCCTCTTTCCCCTTCCGCATCCCCTCTCCCCCTCCTCTTTCCCCTCTCCCCCCCACCGTTCCCCTACCCCCCACCCCCAACTTTGCATCGTTGAAGTTTAAGTAGGAATCGACGTTGGCGTCCCTCCCCCGTTGTGGCGTTTCTGGCCGTGTGGCATATTACCTTTAAACGTTTGGCATTATTCGGGCCTCCTTGTGCTCCGGCTCTGGGCTCGGCATTGTCTCGTCCGCGCTGTCGTCTTTTCTCTTTTTTTTTTTTTTTTTTTTTTTTTTTTTTTGGGGGGGGGGTTTGGGTTTCGGGGTTTTCGGGAGTTTTTTTGGGGGGGGGGTTTGTTTCTATTTTCGGGGTTTTGAGTTTTTTGGGTTTTCCTTCGTTTGGTTTCGTGTTTTTTTTTATTATTATTATTCTCTTTTTAGATGGTTTGTGTTTTTCCTTATTTATTGATTTTTTTTTTTTTTTTGGGGGGGGAGGTATTTGTTTTCGTTTTTTTTCTCTCTCTCTTTCTCCTTGTTTACGTCCGTTGACTATCTAATAGCTTTTGATGCGTTTTTTTCTTACTTTTTTATTCGCTTTGTTTGCTATTCATTTGTTTATTTTGCGTCCTGGTGATTTTCTTCTTTCTTTTTGAAACACACTTTCTCTACTCCACTCTCCACTCCTTCCTTCTGTCACTCCTTACGCCCGCTCCTCTCCCTCTATCTCTTTCCTTCCTTCCCTCCTTCTCTCTCCCACTGCTCCTCTCTTCCATCTCTCTCCTTCCTTCCTCCGTCGCTCCCTTCGCTCTCCTTCACTCCTCTCCTTCCCCTTCACTCCTCTCCTCCTCTCCTTCCTTCTCCTCCTCCTCCCTCACACCGCTCCTCTCCTTCCTTCCCTCCATCACTCCCTCCTTCCTTCCCTCCGTCACTCCCTCCTTCCTTCCCTCCATTCCTCCTCCTCCCCCACTCTCTCCTTCCTTCCCTCCATCCACTCCCTCCTTCCCTCCTTCGCTTCCCTCACGCCGCTCCCCCTCTGCTCCTCTCCCTCATCTTCTCCTTCCCTCTCCATTTCCGCACCAATCTCTGCTACCATTTCCCTAATCTCTCTCTTTGCCGGCCGCCATGTTTACTCCAGTAGACTTTGAGCAGTTAGAGAACAGCGCATTGTCATAATATGAAACCCCCCGAACCTGGGCCATGAATTGTTAAACGCAAACCTTTATTTCAAAAGAAGTTTTTTTTTCGCTGGGAAGGGAAAGGGGGAGAGAGGGAGAGAGTGAGGGGGGAGAGGGGGAGAGGGGGGTGGGGAGGGACGGAGGAGGAGGAAGGGGTGGGGGTGAAAGTGGATCGACGGGACGGGGCGGCTATGACGGGTGGGTGGGGGTGGGGTGGGGGTGGGAGGGGCGTAGGACTGAAAAGTTTCGCTGCGTCTATTGCACATGTCTGTCAACAGCTTTAATATATACTAATTCAACATTGCAACTTTCCGCTCAGAATGGTTATCGTGTTTGGTAATTGTGGCTTATAACTGGCATGTTCATTTTTTACTTTTTTTCTCCAGCTCTCTGATATATATATATATTGTATAAAACACATATACATATACATATACATACACACACACACACGCACGCGCGCGCGTGCGTGGTGTGTGGTGTGTGCGTGCGTGCGTGCGTGCGTGTTTATATATATATGTATATACATATGTATATATAAGTATATATATATATCTATATATATGTATATATAATTATATATATATAAGTATATATAGTATATATATATATATATATAATATATATATATATATATATATATATATTTATATATAAATACATACATACATATATATATATATATATATATATATTATATTATATATATATATATATATAATATATATAAGAGAGAGAGAGAGAAGAGAGAGAGAGAGAGAGAGAGAGAGAGAGAGAGAGAGGAGAGAGAGAGAGAGAAGAGAGAGAGAGAGAGAGGAGGAGAGAGAGGGAGAGGGAGAGAGGGAGGGGGAGGGGGAGAGGGGAGAGGGAGAGGGGAGAGGGAGAGGGGGAGAGAGAGGAGAGAGAGGAGAGAGAGAGGGAGAGAGAGAAGAGAGAGAGAGAGAGAAAAGGAAAAGAGAAAGAGAAAGAGAAAGAGAAAGAAGAAGGGAAAGGGAAAGGGAAAGAGAAAGAGAAAGGGGAAGAGAGAGAGAGAGAGAGAGAGAGAGAGAGAGAG
>NW_020870574.1:59039-104039 GCF_003789085.1 Penaeus vannamei
AAGTAGGGGTAGACGTGGGTGTGTTGGGAAGGGGGGGGGGGTGAGAAGCTGAATAGTGGGGAATGGAGGACGGCGAACAATGAGAGGGGCCTGGTTGGGGGTTGTGAGGTGGGGAGGAGGAATAGGAGGGAGAGAGGAGGAAAAGGAGGGGGAGAGGAGGAAAAGGAAGAGCAGGTAGGGAGGGGAAGAGGAGGAGAAGGAAGAGGAGGAAAAAAAGGAAGGAAAAGGATGAAGAGGAGTGGAGAGGGGAAAGGAGAGGGAGAAGGGAAAAAAAGAAGGAGTAGGAGGAAAAAAAAAAAAAACGGGACAGACGAAGAAGAGGAGGAGTAGGAGAAGAGGGGAGGGGGAGGGGGAGGGGTGTGAGTTGAATAGAGCCATGATGCCTATGAGGATGCTTAGGCCAAGGAGGGGGGGGGATGGGGGGGGGGGAAGGAGGGAGATAAAAGAGTCAGAAGATTGAGGCTGCGACGCCGTTATTTCGGAATGGGGGAAATGGCAATAAGAGGAAGGGGAGAGGAAATAACAATAAGATAATGATAAACAATGATAAGCAACACCAATAAATATGGAAATAGAATGAAGGAGAGAGGAAATAACAATAAGATAATGATAAACAATGATAAGCAACACCAATAAATATGGAAATAGAATGAAGGAGAGAAAATAACAATAAATAAATGATAAACAATGATAAGCAACACCAAATATATGGAAATAGAATGAAGGAGAGAGGAAATAACAATAAGATAATGATAAACAATGATAAGCAACACCAATAAATATGGAAATAGAATGAAGGAGAGAGGAAATAACAATAAGATAATGATAAACAATGATAAGACATTGAAATGCAATCAGGAAATAGAATGAACCATAAGACAAGTAGCTGGAAAAGAAAGTGATCTAACACACTATTAATGAAAGTGATGCTGATGATTTGAATAAATAAAAGACAAGAAAAAGTAAATTAATTATCATTATTGATGTTATTAAGATCATCATTAATTTATATCACTCATCATTAACAATCTGAATCGTAATGTGGGAAAGTTATTATGCAATGATTAATAAAAAAATATATTCATTCTAAAGATTCGTGGCATATGAAGTGAGAAGGAAAATATATCGATAAAAAAATAATAATGAAAAGTATATATGACGAAAAATTTGGAAAAGAAAAATGTGATAAAACTTTTATTCATTTATCTATTTTTATTTATCTATTTTTCTTGAGCCGAAGATGCGCATGACAGTTTGGCGGTAACTAATGACAGGTTGACAGGCCGGCGGTGATAATTGTTTGGTAACTGACATGCCGGTGACGATAATCATTACAAATGCGTTTTATTTTTTATTATTATTATTTTTTAAGCGGTTTCGTGTTGCAAAACTTATCACCACCGAGTAAAAAAAAGAAAGAAAAAAAAAAGGTGGGTAAAAAGGCAAGATGTAATAAAAGAAAAGATAATATCTACACTGTAATAATTAAAAACAGTGTACGACGATGGTAAAATTAGGGGACAAAAGAAAATAACAACAAAATATCAGCGGACCAAAAACAAAACAAAAAAATAAAATAATAATAATAAAATAAAATAAAATAATAATAATAAATAAAACATAATGATAAACTAAAGAATGATAAAGAACGCACGCGCTACGAAGCAGAAAACGAGATGAAACAAACAAGCAGATTACGAAGAAATAGAGCGAAAGTAATGCGAAGCGACATGAGGCGATAAAACAGGCGAGAACGAAAGGACAAGAAAGGCAAGCGATAAGCGCTAAATTCTTGTTGCAGACAGGTCATGCAAGTTGCAATCCCCCGGTGCCGAGAGGGCGAGGGGCGAGGGGGGAGTGGGGGAGGAGTGGGAGGAGGGGAGGGGAGGAGATGAGGGGGAAGTGGGGAGATAAGGGGGGAAGGGGGAGGGAGGGAGGGGAGGGGAGGGGGAGGGGAGGGAAGGAGGGAGAAAGGGGGGAGGGGAGGAGGGAAGGAGGGGAGGAGGGAAGGAGGGGGAGAGAGGGAGGAGGGGAGGAAAGGAGAGAAGGGGGAAGAGGGGGGAGGGAAAGAGAGATGAGGGGGAGAGAGGAGAGGGAATAAGGGGGGAAGGGGTGGGAAAGGGAGATGAGGAGGGAGGGGGGAGGCAGAGTTGCAAAATATGTCCCTGTTCCTGACCCAAGCGTGTGTTGTACCATCACTTGTAACAACCATTGGGAACGTATCTTGGTGTATTTTAGTCTATTATTATAATGTATGAAGGTCCTTCGCTCATGTTTTGAAGGATTCATGTAGTAATTTATTCATTCTACTTCACCCTTAGCCATGTTGCAATGTATATTATTGAAAATCTTCTTTATCAGAATCATATAAATTCAATCACATCTTTTCATTTCTTATATACTTATAAATGTCTTTCTTCTTTTTACAGTTAAATAGAATACTCCTATTCCTTCTACATCGTGCTATTCTCATTCTCATTCCGAATAAGAATATAAAAACACACACACACACACACACACACACACACACACACACACACACACACACACACACACACACACACACACACACACACACACACACAACACACACACACACACACACACACTCCTACGCCCACGTGTTAAGTCGTGCAAACACCTCCATCGGCTTTTAAATACATGTTCGAAACACGTTCTCAACAAGTCACACACATGTCGCGACCGTGCCACTCCGTCCGTGCGCACGATTGAGATAATGGTTTGATTGTGTTCCTTCCTATTATACAGGGCGCTATCAGGGGTGAGGTCGCTCGCTCTGCCTGTCTGTCTGTCTGTGTGTGTCAGATGGATTTATTTGATTTCTGTTGTTGTTGTTGTTGTTGGTGGTGTTGTTTGGTGTGGGTGTGGTGGTGTGGTTGTGGTGGTGTGGTGGTGTTGGTGTTGGTGTGGTGCGTGGTTGTGTGGTGATGTTGATGGTGGTTTGGTTGTGGTGTTGATGTTGATGTTGATTGTTGTTTGTTGTTTTGTTGTTGTTGTTGGTTATGTCTTCGTTTTTTCCTAGCTAAGTTTCCTCAAAAATTTACATTAATATGCGTATATGCGCCTGCTCACGAGCGTGCGTTCGCGTCTGCGCCAATGTCAGTGGCAATGGCAGTGCCTGAGCCTATACCTGCACACGTATGGACTTAAACATACGTATGTACAGGTGCAATACATCAACATGAACGACTCGCAACATCTCTCACCAGCACATCTGCAACATCCCTCGCCGCATTCAATAAGGACACGTACCTGAAAAGCAAGAACATATAGTTAATGATATGTTGAATTTATACATAAGTTCAAATGCATTTACATACATTAACATATCTCCGATTAGTAGCGACATGTGAATAATTGAGATGAGAATAGCAATGACAATACCAACATAGTGGTGTTCGTAGTAATAGTTGATGGTAATGTTGTTGATAATGCTAATGGTAATCCTAAATAATGATGATGACGATGATAATAATAATAATAATTATTATTATAATTATAATAATAATGATAATAAGAGATTATGATTATAAGATAAAATAGCAATATAATAATAATGAGATATAACAGTAATAGTAATAACAAAAGTAATATGACAATACATATCAATAATAATAATAACAATAAAAATGATAATGGTAATTATCATAATCCTAATGATAGGAACAGCGACGACGACACCAATTAAAATCCTAACGACAAACATCAGATTAGCAGTAATAACGATAAACGATAAATGCGATAACGGTTTCAGCGACATAAATAAACACCACGAATTTCTAATTCACAAAACCCAAGCCTACAACAACAACAACAACAACAAAAAGAACCAGATCAGAAGAACGAATTTTGGCATGGCGGAGGGCATATGGCAACATCTCTCCCCTCCCCCTCCCCCTCTTCCCCATCCTCCCTCCCCTTCCCCCAATCCCCCCGGTGTTAAGCCCCGCCCCCATCATGGTCGCTGCCGCCTCTAAGCTCCGCCCACTTTCACTGGCGCGAGGATGGAGAGGGGAGGGGGAGGGGGGAGGGGCGGAGAGGGAGGGGCGGAGAGGGGGAGGGCAGGAGAGGGGAGGAGGGGATTAGCGAGAGAGAGAGAGAGTGAGAGATTTAAGTTATTCTACAGTTAACGAGATTCAATACATGCAGATATTTAATAACACGAAAGCAGAGAGAGAGAGATGAGAGAAAGAAAAACACCGACAGTTTTCCTACTTATCCTTTCCATCTCGAGTGTTTTTATTCACGTATTTATCTGTTTATCTGCGGAAAGGAGGAGGAGGGAGGAGGAGGGGAGGGAGAGGGGGAGACCGGGGAAATGGGTGGTGTCTCTCTGGGATGCGGAACATGGCCGAAGTGATGATAAATGGCATGGGGTAAATATTTTTCTCCTGAAATTTTTATCCCTGTGCCCTCCCTTCTTTGGGAAAATAGGCGAAACAAATATGCCCGTTAGTGGTGTCGGATTATCATGGGGAGAGCAAATGATTACTCGCTGTTTTACTGGAGTTTTCGTTCTCTTCCTCTTTCTGTGTCTCTCTTTCTCTTTGTCTCTCTTCTCTTTCTCTTTCTCTTTCTCTCTCTCTCTCTCTGTCTCTGTCTCTCTCTCTCCCTCTCCTCTCAACTATTTTCTCTCTTCTTTTTTCTCTTCTCTCCCCTCCCCCCCCACTTGCCTGTCTGTCTGAATGCCCTGTCTCTCTTTTCTCTCTGTCTCTCTCTCTCTCTCTCTCTCTCTCTCTCTCTCTCTCTCTCTCTCTCCTCTCTCTTCTCTCTCTCTCTCTCTCTCTCTCTCTCTCTCTCTCTCTCTTCTTTCTCCCCTCTGTCAATTTAGCAGCCCCCCGAAAACAGCTTTTTGCTATGTAAATAATGTACATTTTTCTCGTCTTTCACTTTTTCGTGCATATCTCATTACGCTAGGAGGTTAAGAGAATTTTTTTTCCTTTCTTTCTTTTTTTTTTTTTTTTTCATTTTTTTTTTTTTTTTGTTTTTCTCTCATTTCCCAGCGTCCCTGCGTAACTTAATCACATACCAGGAAACTCGACCTGGTTTTACCCCGTGGGATTGGGGTGGGCGGGTGGGTGGGTGGGGGTGGGGCAACGAACCCTTCCACCCCACCCGGGGATCTTACCTGGAACCCACCTAGCAATTAGTGACTCATTTCAGCCCACCATCACCTACCTGTTAGATAGTGTCGTTCACCAACCACAGCCCACCTTCCCGTAGCACTACAATCCCATATTAACCCACCTTGAAGTAGTGTCATTAGCCCTCCTTAACCCACCATTGAAGAAGTAGTGTCATTAGCCCCTCGAACCCAACCCACCTTGAAGTAGTGTCATTAGCCTCCTTAACCCACCTTGAAGTAGGGTCCATTAGCCCCCTTAACCCCTGAAGTAATTAGCCCTTGAAAGTAGTGTCATTAGCCTCCTTAACCCACCTTGAAGTCCATTCATTAGCCTCCTTAACCCACCTGAAGCACCTCCTGAAGTAGTGTCATTAGCACCTTGAAGCACCCCTCCTTAACCCACCTTGAAGTAGTGTCATTACCCTCCTTTGAACACCACCTTTGAAGCTCGAAGTCATTAGCCCTCCTTAACCCACTTGAAGTAGTGTCATTAGCCCTCCTTAACCCACCTCACCCTCTTAACCCACCTTGAACAGGGTCACCCTCCTTAGCTTGAAGTAGTGTCATTAGCCCTCCTTAACCCACCTTGAAGTAGTGTCATTAACCACCTCATTAGGAAGTAGGTCATTAGGATCATTAACCCACCTTGAAGTAGGTCACCTCCTTAACCCACCTTGACATGAAGTTGACCCACTTCGACCCACCTTTCATCAACACCATTAACCCATTTTCACATTTCTACAAAATCACTCACTCGGACCGAAATCTTCCAACCTAACCACGCCCCCTCACGCCCACCCTCGCCCACCCACCCACCCCACCCACGCCCCAGTCCATATCCATCTCCCGGGATATAATTTTTTTCGATCTCTAGGGGATACGCAAGCCACACGGTCCTTCGCGCGTACGTTTTATATGCGATTCTCGACGTTGTGAACAGCAGGGAGAACTGGCGCATTGGTGAATCGAAAATGACGAATTATTCTTACGGAAAGATTATAAAGGGTATCGGTATAAGATATTATTCCTAACAATGATGGTGATAGTGAAGGTGATGATGATTTGATGATGATGTGATGATGATGGTGATGACGATGGTGATAGTGATATGATGATGGTGATGTGATGAATATGATGATATGATGATGAAATGGTGAAATGATGATGATGAATGATGATGATGAGAAATGATGATGTTGATGATAATGGTGATGGTGATGATAATGGTGATGTGATAATGATGGATGAAAATGATGAAGATGATATTATTATTATATGGCTATAATAACGATATTACTCGAAAATTTTACTGAAGATGAAACAAATAATAACAGCCCAACCGATAATAATGATAACAACGATAACAAAAACACTGACCAAAAAAAAACGTAAAATATTAATAACAGCACAGCGCCGGGATTAGCTAATCGCAAACCCGATGACTTTGGGATTTCACACTCCGAGCAACACGTACAAAAGAGATAATCATTTCATTTCCTCTTGTTCACTCTGCACTGTTGCACTGCATTGTGACATGACGCGGGTGTTATATCGAGGGGGGTCGGGGGTGGGTGGGGGTGGGGGGGGTATGATGATAGGTAAATGGGGAGAGAATGATGATGGTGGTGGTGGGGATGATGATAATGGGTGGTGGTGGTGGTGGTGGTGGTGATGATGATAATGATGGTGATGATGATTGTTGGTGAATGATGATGATGATGATGGATGGTGATGATGATGATGATGATGATGATGATGATGCGATGATGACGATGGATGACAAGGAATGGTAACAGTAATAATAGAAGACAAATGATAATGATAATAGTAGTAACTATATTTCTAACAACACTGTCCATTATCACACCCTCTTCGCCCTTCCTCTTCTCCCCCCCCTCATCCCCCTCCCCCCATCAATCCACTCCCCCCCCCCAAAAAAAAAATCCCTACGACCCCTAAAGCCCTCCCCCCCCCCTATCACGATCCCCTTCTCCCCCCCCCACCCACCCCAAGTACCCTATCTTTCTCTTTTTTTTTTTCCCAGAGAATCCCAAGTTTTTTTTTTATTAGGGATGGAATTCAAATCATTTCGTGGGGGCAACCTTGCGATTTATGAATGAACGTTCTCGCAAGATGAATGAATTTATGAATGATTTATGAATGAACATAAAATGAATATAACATAAAATGAAAATAACATAAAATGAATGAATGAAAAGATGAATGATTTAATGATGAACATAAAATGAAAAACATAAAATGAAAATAACATAAAATGAATGAATAAAAATGAATGATTTATGAATGAACATAAAATGAAATATAACATAAAATGAAATAACATAAAAAATGAATGAATGAAAAGATGAATGATTTATGAATGAACATAAAATGAATATAACATAAAATGAAAATAACATAAATGAATGAATGAAAGATGATGATTTATGAATGAACATAAAGAATGAAAATAACATAAAATGAACATAAATGAATATAACATAAAATGAAAATAACATAAAATGAATGAATGAAAAGATGAATGATTTATGAATGAACATAAAATGAATATAACATAAAATGAAAATAACATAAAAATGAATGAATGAAAAGATGAATGATTTATGAATGAACATAAAATGAATATAACATAAAATGAAAATAACATAAAATGAATGAATGAAAAGATGAATGATTTATGAATGAACATAAAATGAATATAAATAAAATGAAAATAACATAAAATGAATGAATGAATGAATGATTTATGAACATAAAATGAACGAATGAACGTTCCCATAAGGAGTGACGGAGAGATGCCTTGGGCCATTTCTCTTTCTCTGTCTCTGTCTCTGGTTCTGCCTCTGTCTGCTGCTTCTCATTTTTGTTTCTTACTCCTTCTCTGTCTCTGTTTCTGTCTCTTTCTGCTGTCTTGCTCATTTTACCTCTCTCTATCTCTATCTATCTCTCTCTCTCTCTCTCTCTCTCTCTCTCTCTCTCTCTCTCTCTCTCTCTCTCTCTCTTCTCTATCCATCTATCCATCTATCCATCTATCTCTATCTCTATCTCTCTATCTATCTCTATCTATCTCTATTTATCTTTTTCTCCTTCCCTCCCTCCTCCCTCCCATCTCCCTCCTACCTCTAACTCCTTTCCCTTTCCCTCTTCCTTTCCTCTCCATCCTCTCCTCTTCCCCTCCCCTTCCTCTCACTTCAACATATCTATGGTAATCGTTTGAAAGAAAAGGAAAAAAAAGGAAACTTGAAAAAAATGGAAAACAACTCTGACATGTGTTTATGCGGGTTAGGGCTATCTCAAATCTATAGGGAGGGAGAAGGGGAGGAAAGAAGGGAGGGAAGGAGGGAGAGAGGGAGGAGGAGAGAGGGGAGGCGGAGGGAGGACGGAGTGGGGAGAAGGGGCGGGGGGAGTGAGGGGGAAGGGACGGGAGGGACGGGAGAGTGAGGGGGAAGGGACGGGAGTGAGTGAGGGAAAGAGGGAGGTAGAGAGAGGAAGGTAGAAATAGAAACAGTAGGTATGGAGTGATATACATTTTAGTAAAGAGACATGGGGAGAGAAATACGGACAAAACAAAAGCTGAGAGAGAGAGAGAGAGAGAGAGAGAGAGAGAGAGAGAGAGAGAGAGAGAGAGAGAGAGAGAGAGAGAGAGAGAGAGAGAGAGAGAGAGAGAGAGAGAGAGAGAGAGAGAGAGAGAGAGAGTGAGTTCAGAAAAAAGTAAGAACAATAAAACATATATCAAATGTCAAACATCCCGTCCCCCCCACACACACACATTAAAAAAACAAACAAACAAAAAAAAAAAAAAAAATGAAAATACGAGCACTTACACTTCCCAACACAATCAATCCTGCAAGAGCTACCTGCAACACCATTGCACATGCATGGAAATACACTGTCCAAACATCAGCTGCAACCTACAGAGACGTGGACATTGTAAATACAACATAAAAAGGTAACAACAACATGGCGGCTTCAACCTTATAATTAAAGAGACATGATTTTCTTATAATTTATTTTGTGGGTTTTAAATGATCTTGTAGGAGAAAAAAATAGCAACATGATGATAGTAGTTATCATAGCAATTATAGAAATATTGCTAATGATGGTGAGGATATTGTAGTAACAGAAATAGTAATAACTGCAGTAATTATGAACTAGTGACAATAGTAGGGATGGGGATAATGATGCTGATGATAATGATGATAATAACAATGAGAATGGTAGTAATAATAATAGTAATGATAATATCACTGCTAATGATAACCTCATCATCAGAAACGTTATCACCATCATCTTTATAATAGTAATGATGACAAATAACGGCAATGATAATAACAATATTAATAATTATATTAATAATAACAACAATAATAACAATGATAATGATAATGATAATGTGATAATAATAATGATAAAGACAATGATAGTGATAATAATAATGATAATATATATTTTTTACAGCGACGCATATAAGAACGAAAGCTAAAGAAACGAACGAAAGACATTTAACAAAAATACGAAAAACGAGGAAATAACAAGAAGGTAGGAAGTTGGCGGGAAGAAGAAGAAAGAGAAGAGGACGAGAAACGAGAAACGAGAGCGCGGGCGTGCGGGCGTGCGTGCGTGCGTGCGGGCGGGCGGCGGGGCGTTCGTTTCAAACGCTTGTCATCAGGATTCGGCCTGATGATTTCTCAAGAGATTACGTTCGGGCTTCGTTCAAGATGATGGCCCGGAACGCTGCTCGACACCGCCGGCGTACGGCTGCGGCCGGCGGTGGGAGGGGGTGGGGGTGGGGTGGGGATAGGGGGGGTGGGGAGGGTAGGTGGAAGGGGATGGGTGGTGATAGGGGAGGGATGGGATAGGGGGCCGGTGGGGGGGGGTTGGGGGCCGGTTGGGGGGGTGAAAGGGAGTGGGAGGGGGTGGTGATAGGGGGCGGGTTAGGGGTGTAAGGGGCGGGTGGGGGGTGGGTCGAGGGAGTGGGAGGGGGATGGGAGTGGAGGGGGAGGGGTCGAGGTAGGAAAATGGAGGTAGGAGGGGGAGGGGTTGGAAAAGTGAGGTGGGAGGTGATGAATGATGATTGAGGAGGGAGAAGAGGAATAATGACGATGAGGGAAGAGGATGTGAAAAGAGAGAGAGAGAGAGAGAGAGAGAGAGAGAGAGAGAGAGAGAGAGAGAGAGAGAGAGAGAGAGAGAGAGAGAGAGAGAGGAGAGAGAGAGAGAGAGAGAGAGAGAGAGAGAGGAGAAGAGAAGGCAATGAAAGAGTCAGACACATAGACAAGCTAACAAACAAAAAAGAGACGGATAAATAGAAAAAAAGAAAGAGGAGAAGAGAGGAGAAAAAAGGAGAGAGAGAGAGAGAGACAAAAAACATATTCTTCCCTCTTTTTATGACAGACAGACACACGGAGAGACAGATCGGTAAACAGGCATTTTTAAGCTTCGTCTCGAACAGAAGTCCAACCAGACAGACCGACTTGCTCGCCCATAAACATTACGTAAAATAATATAAATAGATAATAATAATGATAATAGATAATATAATGATAATGATAATGATAATGATAATGATGATAATGACAATAATAAATAAAGAAAGAAAGAAAGAAAATACAAGGAAACTAAAATATTGACCAAAATGAAAATGAATAAACAAACAACAAAAAGACAAAAATCAAAAAATAGAAAAAAGAGAATAGAAAAAAATGAGAAAAAACAACAACAAAAATACAGATGAAGAGTAAAAGAAAAAGAAAAAAAAAAAAAAAAAAAAAAAGAAAAAAAGAAAAAAGAAAAACACTCATAGCCCAAGGAAAGCTCATCCCCATGCCAAAAGTTATCAATAAATCTCTTTAGCTTTGATCCTTTCTCCTTCCCCCCTCCTTCTCCCCTCTTCCCCCTCCCCCCTCCCCTCCCCCCCCCAACCCCCAACCGTCCTTCCCATCTGTCTACCGCCTTAAGCTTGTGTGCTCAAGCAAACAGCTCATTAATCAAGATCTGCAGTGTAATAAATAGGTTTTATTGCTGAAACTGAACATACATCACTTTGCGAGTTCATACACAGAGGCAAATACACGTATGTATACATGTGCACACGCGCGCGACCGCACAGAACAGACACAGACAGATACAGACAAAGAGATATATATTTACATGCTTACACACAAATACATGCACATACACGAGTACAACACCATACACAAGCAAACACAAGCACACACACACACACACACACACACAACACACAGCACACACACACACACACACACACACACACACACATACACACACACACACACACACACATACACACACACACACACACCCTCCCTTCCCTCCCTCTCTCCTACTCCCTCACACACTGCACTCTATCCCTCCCTCATAACCCCTCTTTAACCCCTCCCTCACTCCCGACAACGGGACCCTGATAGACCAAGCCCCGCCCACTCTCCTTCGGACTCGTCCCGCCCTCTCCCATTCAGACACGCCCCGCCCACATTCTTTCGGATACGCCCCGCCTACTTTTTTTCGGATACGCCCCTCCCACTTCCTTTCGTACACGCCCCGCCCTCTTTCTTTCGGACACGCCCCGCCCACATTCTCTCGTACACGCCCCCTCCCTTTCTCCTCGCTTGTTTTATCGAAAAGTATCCATGGAATCTTATGTAATGGAATATATAATATTACGCGAGGAAAGTACATTAGCCGACGTGTCTGTGGAGGTTTCTAAGTCGTAATATTGCGGCAGAAACAGATAAATATAAACTTTTGCGAAGCCTCGTTATAAAGGGGGTTTAAAACTTGTCTTTTTGAATAACTCTCTCTCTCTCTTTCTGTTTCGCTCTCTATCTCTTTCTTTCTTTCTCTCTCTTTCTCTTTTCTTTCTTTCTCTCTCTCTCACCCTCTCCCTCTTCTCTATCTATTTATCTCTCTCTCTCTCTTCCCCTCTCTCTCCCTCCCTTTCCCAGATATAAAGGCTAAGAAAAAAAAAGGCTGCACGCGCTTCTTGTCAAATGCACCTGAAGAAGTTATTACACGCCAGACAAGACAACCAGCGGGAAAAAAACTTACCTTTCTCTAGTATATATACATGCGTGTGTGAACATGTGTTTCTCCCTCTGTACATTACCCCGAAGATGTTCATACTGGCCACATCGTCCTATCCCGCCTCCTCTTTCTCCTTCTATTCTCTTTTCCTCTCTATTCCCCTTCCCCCCTCCCCCTCCCTCCCCATTCTTCTTTCCTCTCTATTCCCCTTCCCCCCTTTCCCTCCTTCCCCATTCACCTTTCCTCTCATTTCCCCTTCCTCCTCCCCCTCCCCCTTCCCCCATTCACCTTCCCTCCCTTTCCCTTTCCCCCATTCACCTTCTCCCCCTCCCTCCCCATTCCTTCCCTCTTCCCTCTCCTTCCCCCTCCCTCCCTTCCCATTCACCTTCCCCCTCCCCCTTCCCTATTCCCCCCCCCCCTTCTCATCTCTCTTCTCCCCCGAACATCCGGGTTCTTGAATACCTAATACCCGGAGCGACATGTTGCCTCCGCTACTTTTGAAAGCGACTGAGGCTGCGATGGAATTTTGTCTCGCTCGCGGCTTCATCAGGACAGATGACATTACCATAGAAGCCGTTTGTTGTACAATGCCTCTCTTTTGGATGATTTTGTCATTGTCATTATCAACATTATCGTTAGTATAGGTATTATTATTATCATCATTATTATTATTATTATTAATTATTATTATTATTATTATTATTATTGTTATTTATAATTACTATTTATAATTTATTATCATTATCGTTATCATTATTGTTTTAATGTTTTTTGTCATTGTTAGAGCAATACCTCGTTCTTACTATTACGCTGACACACACACACACACACACACATAACACAACACACACACAGTACTCAAACTCACATTCACACACACATACACCCCCCCCTCACCACACACACACACACACACTTCCACGCCGGAACGCTCACAGTTGGTGCAGCTCTCCGTGATAAGATAAGATCAGGATGAGGAAGATAAGGACCCAACTGCCTGCCTTGACACATACGTGCGATAGCGACACAAAGGTAGAGGAGATAAGAGATAAGAGAGTTTTTGTAATTACTCCGTTTACGTCACACCTGAAATATCTGTGTTAATTTTTTTTTCTTCATTTAATTTTCTCTCGAATAATTATGAATTGTAATCTTAATTATCGGGGAAATAGAATTAGGCAGATGGGTAGGTTCATATCGGCAATATTGGAACCAGTCATAAGAGTCATTGATAATTTTATTATTTTCCCCGTTATCTCTTACTGCTTTTCCTAACGTAATTATTACTGTTGTTGTCGATGTTGCTCTCTTGTCATTTCCATTATCTATTCATGATTTGCCGTAATCTATATTTCACAAAGCTATCTACACATGTATGCACATAAACGAGATACACATCCCGCCACACACACGCACGCAAGCACGCACACACACACACACACACACACACACAGTCTCTCTCTCTCACTCAGACTCACAGTCACATATACATAAACACACAAAAAAAAAAAAAAACACTTGAACACACACGCACTTATGCACAACACTCATTCACACACACACTCTCTCCCTCTCACTCAAACTCACACACAGACACATAAACACACACACAAAAAAACACTCAAACACACACACACAAACAAACACACGCACTTACACACACACACACAAATCTGAACGGGCGTATATCTCAATAATTAAATCCGGAAGTGAGCTCACACCTGGTTGGCTGGGGGGATGGGGGGGGAGCCCAATGACACTCACGCCAACCAGGTGATGTATAAGGGGGGGGGGGCCGAGGCGGGAGGGGGGGGGGGGTAAGTGACAGCGTCACTGGAGCTGATAACGAATAATTTTATGGAAATAAAGAGGGTAGAGAGGGAGGGAGGGAGGGAGGGGAGAGAGGAGAAGAGACAAGACTAAGCGAGAGAACGATAAACACAGAGACGAAGAGACAAAGAAAAAACGGAAAAAAATAAAGCCAACGAACACATAAACAGACAAGCGGAAAGAGAATGAAAGACACAAAAACAGACAGAGAAAGACCGAAAAAATAGCCGGCATACGAAGATGGAGAGAGAGAGAGAGAGAGAGGCAGCGAGAAAACAGAAACTGGATAGATTCTGCATATCTGTGTTAGTTCAGGGAAGACCTATCCATCCCCTCGTCTATCCTTCTTCCTTCTTCCTTCGTCCCTTTCGCCTTTCGTCCCTTTCGTTATTCTACCACTTTCATGTTTGGATTCGATTCCCTTACAATATCGTGTATGTTTATTGTTTTTCCTATCATATATTGTTTCTTTCTTTCTAGCTTTTCTCTCTCTGTCTGTCTGTCTCTCTCCTTCATCGCTGCCTCCCTTTCTTTTTCCCCCTTTTCTCTTTCTCTCTCTTCCGACGAAATTCCCCTTTTCACTATTCTATTGTCCGTAAGCCTCTCTTCCCTCCATCCTCTCCTGTTCCCTTTCCTCCTCTCTCTTGCCCTCATGCTCCATTCCCCTCTCTCCTTCCCTTTTACCCTCCTCCTCTCCCCCCTCTCTTCCTTCTGTCTCTTTCTCCCTCCTTTCCTCTTGCCCCTCCTCCTCTCTCTTTCCTTCTTGGGCCCTCCTCCTCCCTTCTCCCTCCCACTTACCCCTCCTCCTCTCTCCCCTCTCCTTTCCTTACCCTTCCTCCTCTATCTCGCCCTCCTCCTCCTTCTCTCACCCCTCTCCCCCCCCCTTCCTCCTCTCTCTCTCTCCCTCCTCCCCTCTCCTTTCCTTACCCCCCCCCTCTCTCTCTCCCCTTCCCCCCTCCCCTCTCTCTCTCCCCTCCCCTTCCTCCTCTCTCTCTCCCCCTCCTCCTCCCCTCTCCTTTCCACTTACCCTCCCTCTCTCTCTCTGCCCTCCCCCCCTTCTTCCTCTCTCTCGCCCTCTCCCCCCTTCCTCCTCTCTCTCTCCCCTCTCCCCCACCCCTTCCTCCTCTCCCAGACTCTCACAAATCTGAAGGTGCCGAGGTTTTCCATTATACCACAATCAAGACAGCCGGGGAATCCCCTATTTGCATAAAAATTGCCTGTGTAACGCTTTTTTTCTACGTCTTTTCTGCTTGTTTTTTTTTTTTCTTTGTTGATTTTTCTCCTCTGTCTTCTAGGGTTCATTTATATCCGTAGCTGTATTTGTTATTTTTTTAAAATCATATTTCATTTTATTGCAGATACTAAGCGTGAAATAAAAAAAAAGTTGAAATTCCATTTTTTTTTATCTTTTCATATCTCAGCCATGGCCGCTGTCATTCAAAATCGTCTTTTCTTTCTCTTTTACTCTTCAGATTCACATTTTTCTTATTTCATTTCTACTTTATCGTTATCCTTACTATTTCTCATTTTTTCGTTTAATTCTTCTTACCCAACCGCATAGAAAGAATGGCAGGAAGGGAGATACGTGTGAAGAAGAAAAAGAGGGAAAAAGGGGGACAAGGAAGGGAGATAGGGAGGAGGAATGAGGAAGAGGAAGGAGAAGAGGAGACGGAGGAAAAGGAAAAAGAAGAGGAAGAGAAAGAAGAGATAGAGGGAAAAGAAGAAAAGGAGGAAAAGGAAGAGGAAGACGAGAAAAGAAAAAGAAAAGAAGGAAACAGAAGAATAAAAACAGAAAATAAGAAAAGGACATGGGAAAACGAACAGAAAAATAGAAAAAGGAGAACGACCGATAGAAGGGGGGATTCCATCCTCTTTATCTCACCCCCCTGATAAAAATATAGGCCTACAAACCACAACAAACAGCGATCAGGGGATGAGGGGGAATATGCGATGAGGGCGAGGGGAGGAAGGCCTACTTTTGGGGGAAACAATAACCAAAATGATAAAGGTTGTAATGATTGTAAAAGGTAATACATCTTCTCGGGACTGTAATGGCAGTTAGATGTACTATTAATGTTATTACTACTACAACATGTTATTATCGTGATAATAATAATAACAATAACAATAATAACGATGATGATAATAATGATAATAACAATACTAATGGCGTTGATAATAATGATAGTAATGAGGAAGTAGATAGCAGAACAATAATAAAATAATAATGAAAAAAAACGATATTGATAATGACAGTAACAATTACAATACCAATGTTGATGTTAATGCTAATGCTATTGATAATGCTTATAGCAATCATAATGCTCATAACAATAAAAACAAAAACAACAATAACAATAACCAAAATGATAGTGACAATCACCATACAACTCAAAAAAAAAAACTAATAAAGAAAAAAAGAAAAAAAAAAACAGCTTCACCAAGACAACAAAGACGACCAAAACAAGCAATAAAACACAAAAGGCGTCAATACGCTGTTTATAAAGAAATCGCGAGGCTATAATATTTAACAATCGGTGCCTTTATCCGGGCGGTCGGAGTGAGAGGCCGCCCATCTCCCCATTCATATGGTAATGCGGGAGTCACGATCTGCCGCGTCTTATTTTGTGGGTGGAGGTGGAAGGAGAGGGGAAAGGGAAGGGGGAGGGGAGGGGAAAGGAGGAGGGAGGGAGGGGGGAGGGAGGGAGGAGGGAAAGGGAAGGAGAGGGAGGGGGAAGGAGGGAAGGGAAGGAGGGAAAGGGAAGGGGGGAAGGGAAGAAGAGGGGAAAGGGAAGGAAGGAAGGGAGGGGGAAAGGGATGGGGAGGGGAAGGTAAGGAGAGGAGGGGAGGGAAGGAGGGAAGGGAAGGAGAGGGGAAAGGGAGGTAGAGGAGGGGAAAAGGGAAAGGGGAATGAAGGAGGAGAGGGTTGGGGAGGTAGAGGAGGGGAAGGGGGGGGGGGAGGAGAGGAAGGGATGGAGGAAGGGAAGGAAGGAAGGAAAGGAGGGGGAGGGGGGAGGGAAGGGGAATGGAAGGAGAGGGTTGGGCGGTAGAGGAGGGGAAAGGGATGGAGGGGCGGAAGGAATTGAGAGGGGAAGAAGAGGGATAGGATGGAGGAGGGAAGGAAGGAGAGGGTAGGGAAGATAGAGGAGGGGAAAGGGGGAAAATGATGGAGGAGGGGAAGAAGAGAGGAAAGGATGGAGGAGGGGAAGAAAGGAGAACAGAAGAATAAGAACCATAAGATGCAACTTAAGAACAACAATAAAAATAAGAATAGAGCATAAGAAGAAAAAAAAAAAAAAAGAAGAAGAAGAAACCTGGCCGACAGCACCACAAGAAAGAAAAAAAGAAAAAAAAAACGGACAAAGAACAGATAAAGCCAAAGCAGGACCACAATAGACAGCCAAACTTTGCGCGGGAATAAAGTTTAAGCGGAGAATGTCGCCGTCAACACCAAGCAAGTTCCCGGGGATCCGTTGGGGACAACACCTAGGGACGAGCAGCGCCGGTTTCGTTGACAAAGGTGAGGGCGAACGAAGCGGAAAAACTTGCCTTGCGCGGAATGGCTACGGACACGAGCTCGATTCTCCCGGGTTTTTCTTTAGGGGAGAGAGAGGTATGTGTATGTGTGTATATATACCTACCTATATGTACATAAATATATATAGATACGCACATATATATACCTGCCTATATGTACATACAGAAATATATATATGGATACGCACATATAGACAAATATGTGTTTGTGTGTTTGTGTGTGTGTGTTTGTGTGTGTGTGTGTGTGTGTTGTGTGTGTGTGTGTGTGTGTGTGTGTGTGTGTGTGTGTGTGTGTGTGTGTGTGTGTGTGTGTGTGTGTGTGTGTGTGTGTGTGAGTGTGTGTGTGTGAGTGTGAGTGTGTTGCGTGTCCTGTGCAAATTATTTATACGTGTTAATTTCTGCTTTTCCGTCTCCATCCCTCTAACTGTCACTAATACATAAAATCCCTTTTCCCTCTAAAATTATTCTAGAAGTTACAAACACAAGCTCATCAAAAAGTTAAAAAGGATATCATTCAAACATAAAAATAACATGAGCGCAATATATAAAATCGCGCCAAACAGTGTCACCTGATACATATACCATTGAATGTACAGTTACACCAGTTTTTTGAATTCAGAAACAATTTTTAAAAAATGCAACCGTCACATGATAATTTGGAATAACACTAATAATATAGCAAAATAACTGATAAAGAGAGAGAGAGAGAGAGAGAGAGAGAGAGAGAGAGAGAGAGAGGAGAGAGAGAGAGAGAGAGAGAGAGAGAGAGAGAGAGAGAGAGAGAGAGAGAGAGAGAGAGAGAGAGAGAGAGAGAGAGAGAGAGAGAGAGAGAGAGAGAGAGAGAGAGAGAGAGAGAGAGAGGAGAGAGAGAGAGAGATACAGATTCACAGAAGATCTCCCGCCAAATTTCAAACCTCAACTCGGTCGACGTGGCCCTCAAACGAGAGCAACAAAAGTAGCAACAACGTCACCTGTAATCCAGACTAAGAGGGAACATAAAATGAAGAAGGTCGACCATATTCTCTTGATGGAAAGCAAAGGGGCTGGCACTCGAGGCGGCCATCTGGCGGCCACCAACGACACCTCCGCTCGCCGACTCCCGCCAATATTTGAATCATGATGCGCGGTCGAGGCGACGGCGTCTGCTAAAAAGGTCTTTTTAAGTACTTATTTAGACCTTGTCTGCTATAGCGTCTCCGGAGGTGACAACGGGAAGCGTTTTCGAAATATACTCGTTATTGCCTTTGACCTTCGTTTTTTATATATACAAAGAGAACTGTACGCAACAAGTATATGGATATGTGTCTATTCGTATCAACAAATGCATGTATACATCCATACATTCATAAGTATATATCTATGTATTTATGCACACACACACAGTATATATATATATATATATATATATATATACTATATATATATATATATATTATATATATATTGTGTGTATATATGTGTGTATATATACACACACATACATATGTGTGTATATGTAAGTTTACACACACACACACACACACACACACACACACACACACACACACACACACACACACACACACACACACACACACACACACACACACATATCTATATATATATATATATATATATATATATATATATATATATATAAAGCTCTCTTCGCGGCGTAATACAGCGTACTATTCTCTCCCCCTTCCCTCTCCTCTCCCGCTCGCCATGGCAACCTCCCATCGATCAAGATATTCCTCCCGATTCCAATCCTTTCCCGAGCCCAATCCGACGATCAAAGATCCCTGCCAATCGCAATATGGCAGAGCAATGAAAATATCTCGATGGTTTCTCCCTCGCATTTTAGTTGGGGAACCAGCTGACGGAGGCGCAAGTACCGCCGCGCTTTTTGGGGTACTTGTTTTGTTCTTTGCTTTGTGTTTGTTTTTTTTAGTGGGGGGAGGGGGGAAGGAGGGGGATGAGGGGAGGGGGGTGGTGGGGGGAAGGGGGGCTTTCATCGGACTTATTTACCTCCGTTTAGGTACATTTTCCCCCACTTTTTTTATTTTTGTCGTATCTGTAGTCATCATAATCTCCTGTATTCTTTCTTTCTCCGAGTGTATATACACCCCGCTATGAAGGTATAAAAACAACACTAAAACAAAACAAAAAAAAAAAAAGGCAACGGTTACAACATCAAAACAACAACAAAGCGACGGCGATGATGGCGGACCGCGACCAAAGTGGCTTTTTGTTTTCGCTTTTTTAATCCTGCTGATAGTTTCGCTCTGAAAACGATAGATGTGTTATGACGGCTTGGATGGTTTAGCTCAGATCCTCTTGAAAAAAAAAAAAAAAAACGTCAATACGTTGGGTTTCTGGATTGTTTATTTCTTTATCTTTACTGCATTTACATGTCATTTAGTATTAAACGGGATTTTTTAATGTCGTTTGTAGAAATTATATGTAATACACTCATTTATTCATTTATTTCTCGTTCATTTATCATTAAACGGGATTTCTTATAGATGATGTCGTTTGTAGAAATTATAAATAAAACACTTTTTCATTTTTCTCGTTCATTTATGATTAAGGGATTTCTTATAGATTATGCCGTTCGTAGAAATCAAACGTAAATACACTACACACACACACACACACACAACACCACACACACACACGCACGCATCTACACGCATAATTCATAGTATTTCCCTTACCATTCTAAAACATACATTTTTTTTTAAAGGACAAAATGCAGCGAGAAACACCGAAATCTTCGAGAAAAGATACTTAAGCGTCTTGGCCGAACCTTGAAAGTCTAGTGGGAATGAGTACAGTACAGCAAGAAAATGGAACCAATATATATTTAAGATATAATTGGATCGCGGTTGGAAGGAGGGGAGTGGAGAGAGAGGCGGGGGGGGGGGGGGGAGGGCAATGGGAGAGATTAGGGGAAAGGAGAGAAGAGAGGGGAAGTAAGGGAACGAGGGGAGAGAGGGAGGTAGAGGGACAGGGGAGAGAGGGTGAGGGGAGGTAGGGGGATGAGAGAGGAGAGAGGGAGAGGGGAGGGGTGTGGGGAGGTAGGGGAATGAAAGGAGAGAGGGGAGGGGGAGGTGGGGGAGAGAGGGAGGAGAGGGGAGGTAGGGGGACGAGGGGAAGAGAGGGAGAGAGGGAGAGTGGGGGAGGGGGAACGAGGGGAGAGTGGGGGGAGGGGAAGAGGGAGAGGAGAGGGGAGGTAGGAGAGTAAGGGGGGAGGGGACGAGGGGAGAAGAGAGGGGAGAGGGGAAAGGGGAAGTCGAGTCAGAAGCAGTTCGTCGCTATTCAATTATCTGTAATTGGCGGCCCTTTTGTAAGTTTGTCTCTCCCCAACTACTATTGAAGTTAGGTTCACTTCACATCAGCTTCGATATGACGAGGCTTGAGTGAAGTAAAGTGGGAGGGAGTGAAGGGAAAGAGCGGAGGGAGTTTCAGTGGTGGAGGGAAGGAGGGAGAGAGGGAGGGAGGAGGGAAGAGAGGGAGGGAAGGAGGGAGAGAGGGAGGAAGGGAGAGAGGAGGGAAGGAGGGAGAAGGAGGGAGAGAGAGTGAGAGGAGAGATGCGGAACGGGAGGGACAACTAAACTCCTTCGTCATCTAAGTCAACAGGAGCCTTTATTGGTCACTTTTCCTTACCCTTGTGTGGAAATTTGTTCCTTACCGCCCCTGTCTCGAAGACCCACATTCCCTTTTTCCCCCCGCGTCTTTCCTCATTTTTTTCGAGTTGTTGCCAAAATGTTTCATCCTAAATTGTTCCTCGCTCCTGGATTCTGTAACTTTTGAAATTTTAATTTGGTCTGGTATCAGCTGTATGCCGCTGATGGACCTTTGGCCAGTGTTTCCCCCTCCAAGTGAATTCAGCATCGCCGCTCCTTCCCTTTTCATTTTTCATTTTTCATTTTTTTCTCTCTCCAAAAATTGTGGAATCATTTTATCAAAAAATGGAAGCGAAATAGGTAGACCGACGTTACCTTTAATGTCGGTGGTTTTGGATATGTAATTTGCAACATCTCCTCCCCCTCCCTCCCCCACCCCTTCCCAACAATCCTCCACCCCCCCTAAAAAAAAAAAAAAAAAAAAAAAAAAAAATCTTGTCAGAACGCAGCAAAAATGGATGGTAAAATTCGTGCCTTTGCTTACTAAACATTTTTTTGCGTGCTTTTTAGTTTGTTGTTTGAAGATTTATATATTCATAGACACATACTCGCATTCTCACTGGAGGTAGATCACAGGAAAGTGTTCGCAAATGATGAGAGAGAGAGAGAGAGAGAGAGAGAGAGAGAGAGAGAGAGAGAGAGAGAGGAGAGGAGAGAGAGAGAGAGAGAGAGAGAGAGAGAAGAGAGAGGACGGAAGAAAAGAGAGAAAGAAAGAAAGACGGAGAAAAGAGAGAGAAGATAGAAATCAGAAAGAAAATTAGAAAAAAAGACAAAAGGGAGAAAAAAAATACAGAAAAAATAATTACCAGTGGAAAAAGACCTCTATAACCAGTAAAATTACCTAATACAGTCTTTTGTATCGCCTGGTCTTTTGAGGCTAATGCCAGGTAAACAATCATTATCTCCTTCTCCTCAAACCCATAATTTAGAACCGAATAATGTTGATAAACTGCCGTGTAAACGACGGACCGCTGAATCATATGTTGTTATTCTCTTTTCCTTTTTTTATACCATGTAGATGTATAAATAGAAGGTATAGGCATGAATAGAGGAGGGAGGAGGAAGGGGAGCAATGGGATAGGGATGGGAGGAGGGTGATGGACGTGGGGAGTGAGGGGAGGGAATAGACGGGGAGGGTAGGGGTGGTGATAGACGGGAGATGGGGGGTGATGGACGGGGGATGGGGGTGATGGACGGGGGATGGGGGTGATGTGGGGGTGATGGCCGATGGCTGGGGGGCTGGGGAGTGATAGACGAGGGTAGGGGAGGTAGGGGGAGTAGTGGAATGAGGGAGAGGAAAGGGGGTATGATTAAAGGGTGTTGGAATAATGGTCAAAGGAATGTTCTTATGATCAAAGGAACAGAATTCCGTAACTCTATTCCGCGTATTTAGTTAGTGACGGAAGTGGAGGCGCGGCACAATCATATCTAAATAATACATTCCCTTGTTATAGACCATTTTGGTGAACACTTTATACAGCACAAAAATACACTCCAGCCAAGAACAACGCCTCACGCAAAGGAGGACTCGAATAAAAGACACTCACTTATATGGATATCTTAATGCAAATTCTTAGAAATGAATATATTAAAAGATATTCTTAGAAAAAGGCAACCCACGCAGCGCAAAAAGGCTCGGCGACTCAGGTGGGAGGGAACGTGAGGGGACAGAACGAGGGGAGAGAGAGAGAGAGAGAGAGGGAGAGAGAGAGAGGAGAGGGAGACGGAGAGGGGTGGAGGTGGTGGGTTTTAGGGGGGTTTAGGGGGGGAGAGAGGGGAGGGGGGGAGGTACGAGAGCGGGAGAGGCGAGTTGTTTATCTCTAGTTGCCATGGAAACGCCCGTTAACTGTGTAATGCGAGATGAAACAGATCAGAGCATCACTGAAATACCGGATGGAGGCTGCTGGTGCTCCTCTCTCACTGTGCTCGACTCTCTTTCTCTTTCTTTCTCTCTCCTGTCTCTTTCTTTCCTCTTCTCCCTCCTCCCCTCTCTCTCTCTGTCTCCCTGTATGTCTGTCTGTTTCTCTCTCTCTCTCTCTCTCCTCTCTCTCCTCTCTCCTTCTCTCTCCTCTCTCTCTCTCTCTCTCTCTCTCTCTCTCTCTCTCTCCTCTCTCTCTCTCTCTCTCTTCTCCCCGTTCTTTTGCCCCTGCTTGCTTTGTAATTCTATTTTTTCTGCCTGTTCATATGTATATGTCTTCTTGCTTGTTTGTAAAACCTTGAATGTATGCATGTCTGTTTCTCAGTCTGCTGTTTATACGCTGTCCTTCTGTTGATTTCCCTCCCCCTTCTTTCCCTCTCCCTCCCCTCCCTCCTCCCTCTCGCCCCCCCCTTTTCCCTCTCCATCCCTTCTCCCTCCGTCCCCCTTCTCCTTCTCCTTCATCTCCCTCTCCTTTCCTCTCTCTCTATCTTTGTGCCTCTCTCCGTCTTTCTCCCTTTTATTTAATTCCTTCCTTTTTCTTACACTCCTGTTATTTTTATTCTGCAGATCGTTTATAAGTAAACAGAACAATATTTAAAAAAGAAAAAAATAATAATATTGCCTCCATTTTTTCATTTTCGCAGCCTGGCCTTATTAATTCTGTTTTTTGTTTTTGTTTGCTAAATCCCGGAGCTCTTACTCTCGAAAAAAATTCATTTCCATTTCATTTCACGTCCTCTTTCGTTACAAAGGGTTTACACACTAATTATCTGCATCATTTGTCATGATTAAAAAATACTAGTGATAAACATTCAAATTAAGGACAAATACAGTAAGTGCTGGATGCTATTGTTGATTCGAATAAGTCAGGATTAAAGAATTTTTAAATCTATCTCCGTGTGCCCCTTTGTGATTTATGAAAAAAAAAGAAAAAAAAGAAAAAAATCTCTCGACTCAGCAGGTAATTTTTTCATTGCTTAAAAAAGAAGGGAAGAAAAACACGAAGTGGCAACCATGACAAAAAATAATGACGCTGCATCTCCTCCCTTCCACCCCTCCCCACGCCACCCCTCCCCTCTTCACTCCCTGCCCCCTCCCCCGTCTCTTCCCTGCCCCCCTCTTCCTCCTTGCCCCCCTCCCCTCTTCACTCCTGCCCCCTCCCCCTCTTCACCCCTGACACCGGTTGCGTCTTCCTCTTATTTATCGGGAGCCAATTCGGTCTTTTTGTATTTTCCTTCATTTTCTTATGTCTTTGTGTCTGTCTTTCGTCTTTTCTTTTCTGTTCTGTTTGTTGTCGTTGTTGTTTACGTGTTTCTTCTTCCGTTGCCTTCGTAATATTGTTTTTTTTTCCGGATTTTGTCTTTCATTGTCTTCCTAATATATTTTTTCAATTTCATCTTCTATCTTCCTAATATGTTTTGTTGTTGTTGTCTTTCTTTCATTGTCTTTCTAAAAAAAAAATAGTTTCGTTTCGTGTCACGATATTTCTTTTTCTCTCTCGTATTTCCCTCCTCCCCTTTTCGGTCTTTCTGTTTCTGTGTCTGTTATTCTCTTTTTCCCTTTCTCTCTCTCCCTCTCTCTTCCTGTCTCTTGTCTTCCTTCTGATAATCCTTCTTAAAACATTACTTTACTTCTCCTCTTCCTCGTCTTTCCGATAATCCAAATGTAATCTATAGTAACATTTTCATTCTAATATTTATTATCATATTATATTATATTATTATTATTATTATTATTTATTATCAAGTTTTGTTATATCATCTTGTTCCTGTTATTATCATTATCATTATTACAATGACCGTTATTATTATTGTATTATTATCACATGACCAGGTACATCTTTACGAATATTACTTTATCTTTAGTTTATCTTTCTTCCTTCCATTTATTCTCCTCCCCTCTCCTCTTCTTTCTCTGTTTTCTTCTCCCTCTCCCTCTCCTTCTCCTCTCGCCCCCCATCTCTCTCTCTCTCTCTCTCTCTCTCTTCTCCTCTCTCTCTCTCTCTCTCTCTCTCTCCTCTCCTCTCTCTCTCTCTCTCTCTCTCATCCCCACTAATCCTATCACTTCAACCCCCCCCTTTTTCTACCGTTCCCTTCCCCTTCCCTCTCCTCCCTTCCCCAAATCCCCCCCTCCCCCCGCCACTATATCTCAACTCTCCTCGTCAAATTTTTGTTTCTCCTCTCTCTCTCTTCTCTTCTCTCGTCTCTCTCTCTCTCTCTCTCTCTCTCTCTCCTCTCTCTCTCTCTCTCTCTCTCTCTCTCTCTCAATCCCCACTAAATACCTATCACCTTTCACCTCCCCTTCTACTTCCCTTCCCCTTCCCTTCCCTCTTCTCCCTTCCCTCACCTCCCCCACCCCCACCCCGCCCTCCTCCCCCACTATTCTCAACTTCCTCGGTCAAATGTTTTCCTCGTCTCTCTCTCCTCTCTCTCTCTCTCTCTCTCTCTCTCTCTCTCTCTCTCTCTCTCTCTCTCTCTCTTCTCTCTCTCTCTCTCTCTCTCTCTTTTTTTCTTTTTTTCAGGGTTAGGGGTAGTCTCTCCCCCTTTTCCAGCTTAGAGTTTATTTAACACCTGGAGTAAGGGCTTAATCCCTAATGCCATCCACCTTGACAATAATCCGATTGGGTCCCTGAGGCCACCTTTTCCATTTGAGGATTGGAGTACCTAATCACCTCGTTTTGTTTGTCGTTTGTGTGGGAGTTGGGGATCTATTTGTCTATCTGTTCTGTCTGGCTTATTGTTGTTTACACGTGTGTGTGGTATGTATGTATGAATGAATTGTGTGTGTGTATGTATGTATGTAGTATGCATATGTGTATGTTATGTTGCATGTGTATGTGTGTTTGCAAGCATGTATGTATGCATGTACATGTATGCATATATGCATGCATGTATGTAGTTTCGAATGAATTTAATGTACGTATGTATCTATATTTGTGTGTGAATATACTTTTCTGTGTGCTTACTGTCCTATGCACGCGCATGTAATAAATAGCTCTTTGGTCAAATCGAATAATGTCATTATCAGCAACCAACGAATTTATATAAAATCAATACGATCTGATAGAGATGAAATATCCAAGGAACGTCTAGGCGGCAACATCGATAGCAGATGCCAGTTAGTAAATATAATAACAATCAAGACGGCAGGAGGATAAATCATTCACAAAGATTCTTTTCTTTTCGTCGTGATAACATACACAGACGTTTACGAGTGCCAAGTTCTCTTTTCTTTGATAAAATAACATCGGAAGAAAAACAAGAAGTAAGAAAGAGAAAGAGGATGAAAAAAAATATATGAGGAAAATTACTCACCATTATCACTCTTACTATCATCATTTTCATTATTCACTATCGTCTTTATTACTGTTTATCGTTCCATTCAAAATATCAATGTACTTAGTTATCATTACTGATATCAATATCATCATTATCACTATCACTTTCATCGCAATAGTGATAACGATGAATACAAACAATGTCAAGAAAGATATGAAATAATTATAGTAATAGCAGCAACAGTTTTGGTAGTAGTGATGATGATAAAAACGATAATAATAATAATAATGATAGTAGTAGTAGTAGTAGTAGATGCTGTATTAGTAATGGTTATAATAATAATAAAAACAGCAACGATAATAATAGTAATAATAAAAGTATCAATGGAAGTACTAAAAGTAGTAGTTGTAATAGTAGTAATCATCATCATCCTCACAATAATAATAACAACTATAATGACGCCAATAATATTGATAACAATGAAAAGGAAAAAGAAGATTATATATATATATATATATATATATATATATATATATATATATATATATTATAATATACACAGAGAATAACACTATAACACTAAAAGAAATAAAAGCATAATACGACACGTGTCCAAATCGCATCAAGGCAAAAGGGGGGAGAGGGGGTGGGTGGGGGATCAAGGGGGGGGGCAAGCAAGGCCATCTAGCGGCACAGCGACAAAGTTCTTTAAAACAAGCAAACTTGTGGCACTTATTTTAACACCCTCTGCCATAACTGTTACTCGAAGGCTGTTGGTAGGGCGGGGGTGACAAATAGCTCGGGTAAATTGGACCACGAGGTTGAAGGGGGGTGGTGGGGTTGGGGGCTGGGGAGGAGGTGGGGGTGGGGAAGGTGGTTTGGGGTTCAGGGTGGGGGAAGATGAGGGTAGGGGGTTAGGAGAGAGGTGGGTGTTGGGGGGTAGGGGAGGTGGGTTTGTGGGGTTAATGGATGCGGGTTTTTGGGGGTTCAGGTAGGGGTTAAGGTGGGGTTTTGGGGTTGGGGGGAGAGGATTTGGCTTTCGCTTGACCGTCGCTTTCCACAAATTGCCCGAGGGGGAGGGGGAGTGGGGAGAGGGGGAGAGGGGGGAGAGGAGAGGAAGGAGGAAGGAGGAGAGGGGAGAGGAGGAGAGGAGGAGAAGGGAGAGGAGGAGGGGGTATGGGGGGGGATGCCAGGGAGGGGGCCACAGCTCGGACTGGCACTGGATCGGGTCTGAGGGGATCGAGAGGTGCGGGAAAGGTTGTTGTGTGGATACTTGGGTTGTGGTTGGATTGCGTCGGAAGAGTGTGTTTGGTTGTAGTCGTGGTTGTAGGTGTGGCGATTGCGTGAGATAGTAGTTGTGGTTGTATTTGGTTGGGAGGTTGTATCGGAAGGAGAGATATTATGGTTGTAACAACTCTCTCTCTCTCTCTGTCTGTCTGTCTCTCTCTCTCTCTCACTCTCTCACTCACTCACTCACTCTCTCTCTCTCTCTCTAAATAGTTCGAGGAAGGGATGAGGATGTTCAAGGCAAGATTGTGGTTGTAACAACTTGTGTCGCATTGGTTGTGAATGTGGATCGTGGAGGTATAACGATAATATATAATAACAGATGAGAGATTATGTTACAAGTGCGGTGAGTGGTGGAGTAGAGGAGGATGTGGTTGTGAGATTTGTTGGATCTGTGTTGCGGTTGTGAAATTGTGGTTGTGGATCTGGTTGTGGTTGTGAGATTGTGGTTGTGGATCTGGTTGTGGTTGTGAGATTGTGGTGTGGTTGTGAGATTAGTTGTGGATTGGGTTGTGGTTGTGGATCTGGTTGTGATTGTGAGATTGTGGCTGTGGATCTGGTTGTGGCTGTCATTGCTTTTATCCAAAAAATGGCGATGGTTTGAGCTCTGATAGGACTGAGGAAAAACAAGTGACGTCATTATGTTCTCTTTTTCTTTATCAGTCTATCCAATCCTCAGTTCCTAGTTTAAATATGAATTTCGTAACACGTTTCCCAAACTGAAAGATATTGTAAAACGTAAAAAAATATTGTAAAAGATATTGTAAAAAGATATTGTAAAAAATAAAAAAATAAAAATATTGTAAAAGATATTGGTAAAAAAAAAATATTGTAAACGTAAAAAAATATTGTAAAAGATATTGTAAAAGATATTGTAAAACGTAAAACGTAAAGAGGTATTGTAAAACGCCATTAAAAACACTTTTCACTTTAAATATCCCAACCTTCGTCTATTCTCTTCAAATGATCAATTCCCTTTTCTCCAACGCAGTACAGGTCAGTACCAAAAGGTCACACCAAGAGGTCAAAAGGTCATACTTCAAACACATCCACGAGAGAATATAAAGATAAAGAGGACAAGCAGAATCAACGATAGAGACGGAAGATAAAGAAGAATCAACGACAGAGACGGAGGACAAAGAAGAATCAACGATAAATAGAGTAAAAGGCAAGAGAAATCCAAGAGACACAGGTAGAGGAGCCACAACGGATAAAGAAGATCAACGAAGAGACGAAGAACAAAGAAGAATCAACGACAAGACGGAAAGACAAGAAGAATCAACGATAAAGAGAGTAAGAGGCAAGAGAAATCCGAGAGACACAGGTAGAGGAGCCACGGGCGGATAAAGAAGAATCACGACAGAGACGAAGAACAAAGAAGAATCAACAACAGAGACGGAGGACATAGAAGAATCAACGATAAAGAGAGTAAAAGGCAAGAGAAATCCGAGAGATACAGGTAGAGGAGCCACAAGCGGATAAAGAAGAATCAAAAACAGAGACGAGAACAAAGAAGAATCAACGATAAAGAGAGTAAAAGGCAAGAGAAATCCGAGAGATACAGGTAGAGGAGCCACGGGCGGATAAAGAAGAATCAGCGAACCAGAAGACGAAACAAGAAAAAAGAAGAATCAACAACAGAGACGGAGGACATAGAAGAATCAACGATAAAGAGAGTAAGAGGCAAGAGAAATCCGAGAGATACAGGTAGAGGAGCCACGGGCGGACGACACATCCCCGAGCTACATATTTGACGATGTGAAACGTTCGGCGAAAATGTTACGAAGGACATAACATGGGAAGGGGATCAAATAATAAAAAATCTGGGGTATAGTGAGTGATGTCCCGTCGTGATGAATGCATAATGAATACGTCTTTTGGGATGAGGATGTAAAAGATAATATCTTTTATATACAAATTAAGCTGGAGAGAGAGGGGAGGGGAGAGAGAAAGAGGGAGAGGGAGAGGAGGGAGAGGAAAGGAGAGGGAGAGGGAAAGGGAGAGGGAGGAGAGAGAGAGAGGGAGGGAGAGGGAGAGGGAGGAGAGGAGAAAGAAAGGGAGAGAGAGAGGGGAGAGGGAAAAGAGAAGGAGAGAGGAGAGGAGAGAAGGAGAAGGAGAGGGAAGGAGAAGGAGAGGAGGGAGAAAGAGAGAGAGACAGAGAGAAAGAGAGAAGAGAAAGAGAAAGAAGAAAGAAGACGAGAAAGAAAGAAAGAAAGCGAAAGAGACCAAGAAAGAGAGAGAGAGAGAGAGAGAGAGAGAATCGACATAATGCAATCTAATTTTCCATAGAGCCCCGTGCCTCTCTCTCTCGCAAAATCGATCCAGCGGAGGCGCGAGGAGCAGCGGACGCCAGGCTCTTCCACCTGAGCAGCTCCTTCCAAGACGGCGACTCTGACGTCATCGCTGCAAACGTCTCCTTCTCCATCATCAAAAGAAGGAGCGAAATCCTGACGTCGCCGACAAGAGAGAGGGCGAGCGGCTCTTTCCCTCCTTCCCTCCCTCCTTACCCCTTTCCTTCTCTTCTCCTTACCTTCCTCCTTCCTCTCCCTTCCTCCCTCCTACCCCTTCCTCCTCCCCCTCCTTACCCCTTCCCCCTCCTCTACCCTCTTCCCCTTCCCCCTCCCCCTTCCCCTCCCTCCTTCCTTACCCCTTCTTCCCCTCCTCTCTCCCTCCTTACCCTTCCCTCCCCCCACCTTTTGACGTATTGTTCTCGCAAGGGACGAGGGAGAAAAAATAAATATGACGCCCCTTAGCCCGTCAATATGGGTCTTGGATTTCTATATATTGTTTGGGCGCCCCTGTTCAGACGGCGTCGCCATCGGTGCCAACGCCGCGATGGCACTGAGTGTGGCACGAAGATGGAGGAGCCGCCACCTTTGCATTTATCCTTCGTCCTGTTTTATCCTGTCCGGAATCTCCTTCATCCCGGATCCGTGTCGCCTTTCTGCGTCATATTGCCCCGGAGGTGAGGAATGAGGAGGGGGAGGGGAAGGGGGAGAGGAAGGGGAAGGGGTGGAGGAGGGATGAGAGGGAAGGGGAGGAAGGCGGGGAGGGGGGTGGAGGGAAGGAAACGAGGGAGGAGAGGGGGAAGGAGAGGAAGGGAGGACGAATGGAGGAAGGGAGGGGGGAAGGGCGGGAGGGTGGTGGAGGGAGGAATGAGGAAGGAGAGGGAAGGAGAGGCAGGAGGAGGAAGGGCAGGGGAGGGGGGGAAGAGAAGGGAAGGGGAGGGGGGGAGGAGAGAAGAGGGAAGGGAGGGCGAAGTAGAGGGAGGGCGAAGGAGATGGAAGGGGGAGGAGGGTGGAGGAGGGATTGGGGGGTTAAAAAGAGCAGGAGGTGGAGGAAGAAGGTTGAGAGGAAGGAAAAGAAGATAATAAATGAATGCGGAACACACGGAAGAAGAGGAAGATACATTGCTAAAAAGAAGAAGGAAAGAATGAGGAGGAGGGAAGAGAACAAAACTCCGAAAGATGTATGGAGAAGAGGAAAAAGGAAATATGAGAATGGGAAAGACAGGGCACAGAGTCACCCTATCCCCTCTCCTCCTTCTCCTCCTCCTCCTGCACCCAATTCGTCCCCTCTCCTCTTCTCCTTCCTCTCCTTCCTTCTCCCTCTTCCCACTACTCACGACCTACTTCATATATCACAGTAGACTCGAGCTCGGAGACGCTAGTGAGCGAGAGAGGGATGGGGGTTGCAGTACAGGTGGAGTAGTGGGGGAGGAGGTGAGGGAGAGGTGGGAGCAAGGGGGAGGAGGAGGAAGTGGAGTAGTGGGGGAGGAGGTGGTGGATAGTAGGGTTCCAGTACAGGTGGAGTAGTGGGGGGGGAGTAGTGGGGGAGGAGGTGGTGGAGTAGTGGGGGAGGAGGAGTGGAGTAGTGGGGGAGGAGGTGGTGGAGCAGTGGTAGAGAGGATGGTGGAGTAATGGAGGAGGTGATGGCGGTGTAGTTGGGGGAAGGGTGTGATGGAGCAGCAGGGGAGGGGGTGGTGGAGTAATGAGGAGGGAGTGTTGGAGCAGTGAGGGAGGGGGGAGATGGAGCAGCGGTAGAGGGTGTGGTGGAGCAATTGGGGAGGGAGTGATGAGGGCGAAAGAGGGGTGGGGGCTGGGTGGAGGGGCATACGGGGTGGGGAGAGGGGCGGGATAGGAAATAATGTGCTGTATTCAATGACCATTAATGTCTTGGTATATAAACCTATTTTCGTCTTGGTTCTCTCTCTCTCTTTCTCTCTCTCTTCTCCTCCCTCTCTCCCTCTCTCTCCCTCTCCCTCCTTTCCCTCTCCCTCTCTCTCCTCTTTCTCTCTCTCCTCTCCTCTCCCTCTCTCTCTCTCTCTCTCTTTTCCTTTTCTTCTCTCCCTGTAATTTTCCTCTCTCTGTAATTCTTACTTGAATGCGTCCTTCTTCCCTTCTCAATTTTTCCTTTGTCCAACTTTCATCTTTTTATTCCCTGTCTCTGCCAACATTAATCGCCATAATCTTCTTTCATATCTCCTTTATATCTTTAACTCCAATTCTTTTCTTCTTTCTGTTTTTCTCTCTCCTTTCGTTTCCCCTTTTCGGTCTTATTTTGGTCATCATCAGCATCATCAATATTAATATCAATCAATCCTCATATTCTTTTATCATTATCAATAGCATTATCATTATTATCGTCATCATCTTCATGGTCATCTTCATCATTATCATCACATCATCATCATCATCATCATCAATCATCCATCATCATCATCATCATCATCATCAACCATCATTCATCATCATCACCATCATCATCATCATCAATCATCAATCATTCACATCATTCATCAATCATCATCATTCAATCATCATCATCATCATCACATCAATATCATTACCTTAATTATCGACACCGCTTGTCATTATATTCCTTTTAATAATAATAATTACATTTCTGATCAACATTATCTTTTGATAATAATAATTACATTTCTGATCAACATTATCTTTTGATAATAATAATTACAGTTTCAACATTATCTTTTGACAAATAATTACAATTGATCAACATTATATTAATCATTATCATCATTGCAATAAACATTACAACCGGAGAAAAAAGGGAGACGCATCAACATCTATGCAACTTCAGCAATCTCTCTCTCTCCGGACTTTGAAGTTTTTACTGAATTTCAGATATTTCTCCAGGTCAAATATCTTCATTTGCTTCCAACCCTTCCTTCCCCTCCCCCCCCCCTCATCCTATAACTCCCTACTGCCCCTTCCCATCCTTCATCCTCATCCCAACTCTGACCTCTCCCTCCCCTCTCCCTCCTGCATCATCTCCATCGCCCGCCTGGCCGAATCTGAATCTGCCCTCACCCCCTCCCCTCTTTCCTTCTCTAATGTGTTGCCTCTTAAATGTTCAGTAAATCTTGGCTCCGCATTGTGTTCTCAAGTTTGAAAAAAAAAGAGAAAAGAAAAATACCCCTCCCCCCATCAAAAAAAAGAAAAAAAAAAAAAAAGAGAACCATATTTCCTTCAGCCGCTGCATGGATGGCGACAACTGGGCACTTATGTCTCTGCAATTTTCTTACTCTTTCTCTTACTTTGTCTCTGTTTACGTTTTCGGGTCTTCGCTTGTCTCCGGGCATTCTCACGCTCGTCCTTTCATAGTTTTTGTTTGTTTTGCCTCGTTTTCTTTGCTTGGAGATAATTGTTTGTTTGTGTTTTTTTCTGTTTTCTTTTTTATTGTTAGTCTGATAGTTTGTATCCACTCTTAGTGGATATTCCTGCCTGTCTGTTGGTCAGTCGCTCTTCTTCCTGCTTTTCTTTTTATGTTTCTTCTCTTATTTTCTCTTCCCCTTCTCCTTTTCTCTCTCTTATTCACGCTTTCTCTCTCTCTCTCCTCTCTCCCTCTCTCTCTCTCTCTCTCTCTCTCTCTCTCTCTCTCTCTCTCTCTCTCTCTCTCTTCTCTCTCTCTCTCTCTCTCTCTCTCGTCTCTCTCTCTCTTCTCTCTCTCTCTCTCTCTCTCTCTCTCTCTATCTTCCTCTCTCTCAAATTTCCCTCCCCTTCCTCTCCCTCTCCCCTCCCCCTCCCTCCCCCCTCCCCCCCCAACCCCTCTCCTTCCTCTCCCGCTTCGCCCCAACAGCGTGTGGGTGAACAAAGAACGGAAAGAAATCAATAGTCTGTTCACAATTCACATTTCCTTCCTTACGTCACCATCTGCGCCACCTCCTGCAGATGGAGAAGCAGCCTTTTAACCCAGCTGGGAGAAATACACCTTCTGAGATGCACGTTTGCAGTTTGGGGAAGGAGGGAGGGGGAGGAGGGAGGGTGGGGGTGGGGGAAGGGGGGAGGAGAGGGTGGGGGAGGAGGGAGAAGAGAGAAAGAGGAGGAGTAGAGAGTAGAGAGGAGGGAGGAAGGTGGAAGGAAGAGAGGGGAGGAAAGAGGGAAAATGAAGGAGGGGGGGGAGGGGGGAGGGAAGAGGGAAGGAGAGAAGGGAAGAGGGAAGAGGGAAAGAGGGAGCAAGGAAGGGAAGTTGGTGGAGAAAGAGGAAAATAGAAATTTGAAAATGAAATAATTAATCTGGTCCAAACGGGTTTAGAGCTCAGCTATATACAATGCTTTAAACCAGACCGGATATTATAAAGTTTTAACGAGAAATAAAATCGTACAAAGAACAGACCATGAACAAATGACATTGGAATAATGAATCCCCCCCCCCCCAAAAAAAAAAAAAAAAAAAAAAAAAAAAAAAAAAAAATATATATATATATATATATATATATATATATATATATATATATATATATATATATATATATATCATATATTTAAGAGACAAAATAAGCACAGTCAAATAGAACAGCATGACAATTCTAATCAAAAACAATAGAAAGAAAGAGAGAAAAGAACACATAAATAAATATATATACTAAAAGGGAAAGAAAAAAAGGGATTGGTAGTAGAAGAAAGAATAGAAACAAAATGGATGGGTGAAGAAGTAAGAAAGTAGACGAAAAGGAGAAATACGAAAAAAATAAAAAAGAACAAAGACAACAAAGAAGAAATAAAAAAAAAAAAGTAAACACCAAGCTCTAAAGATAAGGGGAAGGGTAGATGGGGATGTCAGAAGAAAGAATAGTGGCGGCGGGGGAGAGTAAAGAAAGAAAATAACAGGTTCGGCGTAATGAGATAAACGTGCAGATAATTGTCGGTTCTGAGGTTCAGCAACAGGTAAAGCAAAATGGCGATGAGAAGGGAAGAGGGAGGGAAGGAGGAAGGGAAGGAAAATGAGGGAGAGGAAGGAAGGGGAGAGAGAGAGAGGGGAGGGAGGGAGAGGGAAGGTAGAGGGAGGAGGGAGGGAGAGGAAGGAGGGAGAGGAAGGAGGGAGGGAGGGAGAAGGGAGGAGGGAGAGGAGGGGAAGAGAATGAGGGAGGAAAGGTGATGGAAAGGAGGGAAGGAGGGAGAGAGGGAGGGAAAGAGGAAGGAAGGGGGAGAACAAGGGAGGGAGATGATGAAGGAGGGACGAAGGGAAGGAGAGACAAAGGAAAGACAGAAGTGAGTGAAAAAGGAAGGAGAGAGAGAGAGAGAGACAGGGAGAGAATCCACCCCTCGCTCGAAGGCAGCAACCAAATACATCCCCAACATTGTCTCGATCTTTTACTTCCTCTTTCCTCTCCCCCACCCCTTTTATTTCCATTCCGTTCTTTCTCTTTTCTTTCTTTCTTTTTTTTCTTATTCCTCCATATTTTACAAGTCCTAAATCTCCATCTGTCTGGCGTTTGCTCCGTAACAGATACCGGAATTCGCCTCTGCTTTCGAAGACGATAAATCACCCTGACAAGAAGAAAGAAGAAAGAAAAGAAGAAAAGAATGAAAAGAAGAAGAAGAAAATGGAGAGAAGAGGAAACTTTCACAAAGATGGGCAGGTGGCATAACGATGCGTATTTAAATCAGGTGATGATTTCGGAAAGAGAGAGAGAGAGAGAGAGAGAGAGAGAGAGAGAGAGAGAGAGAGAGAGAGAGAGAGAGAGAGAGAGAGAGAGAGAGAGAGAGAGAGAGAGAGAGAGAGAGAGAGAGAGAGAGAGAGAGAGAGAGAGAGAGAGAGAGAGAGAGAGAGAGAGAGAGAGAGAGAGAGAGAGAGAGAGAGAGAGAGAGAGAGAGAGAGAGAGAGAGAGAGAGAGAGAGACAGAGAGAGAGACAGAGACAGAGAGACAGAGATGAGAGATAGAGAAGATAGAGATAGATAGATAGATAGATAGAGAGAGAGGTGCAAATATATACGTTAATGCCATAAATGCACACATACTTGCAAAGTAAATAAATGCATGCAACGAAAATGCGATTACAAAGTATTTGTATGTGTATGTTTATATATGTATATGCATATACATATATATATGCATGTGTGTGTGAATACATAATTGTGTATGTGTTTGTGTGTGTGTGAATACATAATTATGTATGTGTGTATGAATACATAATTGTGTGTGTTTGTGTGTGTGTGAATACATAATTATGTATGTGTGTGTGTGAATACATAATTGTGTGTGTTTGTGTGTGTGTGAATACATAATTGTGTATGTGTGTCTGTATGTGTCAAAATATTCCTCAAGTGACTGAGCAGGTGATTATTAGCGAGTCAGAAATACACGCTCCTGAACGGAAAGCCTCTCTCACCGCAAAACGAAAAAACAAACAAACAAACAAAAAAAACTAGGATCCTGGGTACAAACGAATGACCTCCCTACAATAAACAAAACACCTTTCGATCAAGGTGAGAAAAGGTCCAAAAAAAAAAGAAAGTTGAAGCCAAAAAAAAGAAAAGAAAAAAAAAAAAGATATTTAATCCATAACCCGGACGTATAAATTCCCAGCCGTAACTTGGCGCCGAGGACAGGTGGCCCCCTCGCCATTGGCTACACCGGCGGGGGATACGGCAGTAAAACTTAAGTCTTGGGGATAAAACTGTCGGTGATGATCCCGAAATATAGGGCGATGTGAATATTGAATAAAAAAAAAGGAGGCAGAAAGAAGGGAAATAAAAAAAAGAAGAAGAAAAAGAGATAAATGGAGAGCCGCACAAAGACTTAGGAAAATCTGCAACTTCGTCGCGATTTAGATGGATAGAAGTTTACAGCTCAAAATGAAAGATTTAGGCTGGTTACCCCCCACCCCCTCCTCCCCTTTCTTTCTTTTGAGCTGTTTTCTTTTTGTTCTTTCCTTTCCCCCCCTAAACCCAATTTTCCGCTCTCTCTCTCTCTCTCTCTCTCTCTCTCTCTCTCTCTCTCTCTCTCTCTCTCTCTCTCTCTCTCTCTCTCTCTCTCTCTCTCTCTCTCTCTCTCTCCCTTTCTCTTTCTCTCTCTCTTCTCTTTCCCTCTCTCTCTCTTTCCCTCTCTCTCTCTTTCCTATCGCTCTCGCTCTCCCTCTCCCTCTCCTCCCTCTCCCTCTCCCGCTCTCGCTCTCGCTCTCCTCTCTCCCTCCCCTCTCCCTCTCCCTCTCCTCCTCTCTCCCTCCCCCTCCCTCTCCCCCTCACTCTCTCCATGTACCAGTTTTCCGCTTCACCCTTTTATCCACGCTCTCCTCATCTCTCCGCTTCGCTTCCCTCCACCCCTCCTACCCCCACCCCTTCCCCTATTCCCCACCTCTCCCCCCCCACCCTTGTTTCGCCTCATCCCTCAAGCCGCGTCTCATTCCTCATTCTCCCCCGCATCGGCCCCTCTTCCTCACACATGTTATTCTTCCTCACGACCACATCTGTTGTTATCTCTGGGCGAGGAGGAGAGAAGGGGTGAGGGGGGAGGGGGAGAAGGGGGAGAAGGGGAGAGGGTGAGAGGGTGAGGGGTGAGAGGGTGAGAGGTGAGGGGAAGGTAGGGGTGGAGGGGGAGAGGGAATAGGGAAGAAGGAAGAGGGTGAGAGGTGAGGGGAGAGAGGAGAGAGGAGGAGGGGTGGAGGGGGAGAGGGAATAGGGGAAAGGAGAAAGGGTGAGAGGTGAGGGGTGAAGGGAGAGGGAAGAAGCAGTAGGGGAGAGGGAAGAGGGTAGAGGAGAGAGGAAAGAAGGAAGTGAGGAGAGGGGAGGACGAGGGAGATGGGGAGGAAGGCGAGGGGAGAAAGGAAACGGAAGAAAGAAAGAAAAGCGAGGAAGAAGGAAAAGGAAAAAGATTAAAGATGGCTTTAGGAATACCGAAGTTTCCAAACGGACGAAAGAGAGATGGCAAGACGGAAGAAAATAAGAAAGAACACGCAATCTAAAAAAATAAAAAGAAAAAAAGAAAATAGATAAGTTATACCGAGAAGAAGACCACATGAGACGAAAGAAAACGAGAAGAAGAAAACCCAGCATAGAAAACGGGAAGAAGGGAAGCGATTGTATTGGAGCCGATCGTAGGCAGAGACAGCGTCCGGTACAACAACCCTCAGAGAAATGAGCCTTAAAATTATTCATTCCATTGGCAATATCGATCCAAGATGATGAATTGGGAACGATTCTCTCTTCATCTGGAAAATTAACTCCCTCAAACCATCTCCCGTTTCCTTCCTTCCTCCCTTCCTCCCCTGCCTACCCCTACCCTTACTATCCCCCCCTCCCCCTTCCTCCTTCCTCGTTCCCTCCTCCTTTCTAACCCCTACCTCTCTGTCCATTCTTCCTATTTCTTCCTACCTATCTTCTCTCCTTTCCTACCCCGCAAATTCCCCCTTTCCCTCTGTTCTTCTTTCCTTTCTTTCCTTTCCCCTCCCCTTTACCCTCAGTCCTTCTCCCCCCCCTCCTTTCCCTATCCTTCTCCCCCTCTTTTCCCCCCCTCCTTTTCTCCCTCTTTCCCCATCCTTCTCCCCTTCTTCCCTTTTTCTCCCCTCCCCCCTATCTCTCTACCTTTCCTTCCTACTATATTTTCCCCTCTTTTTTTATCTGCAGCGGAGAGAAGACCTTGATTTCCAGCCTTTTATCTCTAGTTTGATTAGATGAATAAATATCAATTGATATGCAAATGATCTCCCCGCTATTCCGGGTGAGGTGCTGGGGGGGAGAGGGGAGAGGGGGGAGGGGGAGGGGGGAGAGTACGGGTAGGGGGGAGGGGGGGAAGGACTAGACTGAGGATGTTCTGGATTTTTTTTTTTTTTTTTTTTTTGCCAGAATCAAGGAGAGAGTTGATTAGACTTGTGACTGGCTGATCATAAGATGCTAATCATCTTTCGAGGTTCACCTAACAGCGCCTCTTTCCGCCTCCCTTTTACCCGCCTCAATTTCCTCCTGCTTTCAGATTTTCTCTCTCTCTCTCTTTCTCTTTCTCGCTCTCCCTTCTTCTCTCTCCCTCTCCTCTTTCTCTCTCCTCTTTCTCTTTCTCTCTCTTCTCTTTCTCTTTCTCTCTCTTTCTCTTTCTCTTTCTCTTTCTCTCTCTCTCTTTCTCTTTCTCTCTCTTTCTCTCTCTCTCTCTCTCTCTCTCCTCTCTCTCTCTCTCTCTTCTCTTTCTCTTCTCTCTTCTTCTTTCTCTCCTCCTCTCTTCTCTCTCTCTCTCTCTCCCTCTCCCTCTCCTCTCCCTCTCCCTCTCTCTCTCCTCTCCCTCTCCCTCTCCCTCCCCTCTTTTCTTTCTTTTTCTCTTTCTTTCTTCCCTTCTTTTTGAATGAAAAATTTTGGCTTCGGCGCAACAACATCATCCTCGAGAAGCTGCTGACGCTGCCACGCTTCGCTCGAGGATGATCTATCAACGGAGTATTTTAACGTCCGTGTTTTCGCTTCCATAATATTCATCTTCATTGGCCTTCGTCGCCATCTTGTTTGGATCCGATTCAAAAATTTCCCAACCGCCAAAACAACAAAAGTCTCGTCTGATTTCGGCCCGAACGGAGGAGGTTCGGCGGGGGGAGGGAGGGGAAAGGGAGGGAAGGGGGGGAAGGGGGAGGGAAGAGAGGGGGGGTGGGGGGCGGCTTTCTCCCTTCTTGGTATTATCGTTATGGTCGGATCTTTATTCGGGTTCTTTCTTGTGTTCCTTTTTTTTTATTCCTTTGTGTTATTCCTCTGAATATTCTTTCTCTTCTTGTTTTGTTTCTGTTAATTCTCTCTTTCTCCTCTCTTTCCGTATCTTTTCTTCTTCTCCTCCTCTCTGTCCTTCTCTTTCTTTTCTCCCCTCTTTATCCGGGCTCCCCTGGTATCTTTCATCTTTCCTTTTATCCCTCTCTCTCCCCCTCCCCCCTTTCTTTTTAACTATTTCTCTTTCTGTCCCTCACCCTCTCACCCCTCTCCCTCATTCTCTCACTCTCCCTCTTTTCTGACTTTCCCCCTTACTCTCTCTCTCTCTCTCTTTCTCTCTCTGTCCCACCATCTTTTCTCCCTCTCCCTCTCTTTCTCTCCTCTCCCTCTCACTTTACCTCTCCCTATCTTTCTCTCACTCTTCCCACTCTCTCTCCCTCCTTTCTCTCTCCCTATCCTTTCTCTCCCTCTCCTTTCCCCTCTCCCTCCCCTCCCTCCCCCTCCCCCTCCCCCACCCTCCCCACCTGCTTCCGTCCCTCCGTCTTAAAGCCCAAGAAAATTAGGAATACAGAGATTTGGCGGGAAAGCGGTGTTTACATTTCGGCCACGAACATTATATTTTCCCGCCACGAGGGGGCGCGCGGGACCTCTCCGCTTGGCGTTTTTTCCCTCCCTCGCCGGCAACTTTATTCCAGTATAAGTTTATTGAGCTTTTCCCAAGGGTCCCGTAGTCCCCCCCACCCCCCCCCCCTCGCTTCCGCCTGTTGCCCGGGTTTCTTAATATAACCTTCGCTTGGGCTTCGGGGTTTTTGGTTGTGCGCGGCCGGGCATACCGCGACACGTGCAAGAACTATGTTTGTGTGTTGTTTTTTTCGGTAAGTTTTTATTTTTTTCATTTATTTATTTTTTTAATATGTGGGTATTTAAGCTTGCTGTTGACACGTAGGGATGAAGTCATGGTGAGTATTTATGCTTGCAGGCAAGCTAATATCCAAATAATCAAAACAAACATACATAAGCATGCAAAGGTAAGTAAACACACACAACAGCACACACACACACACACACACACACACACACACACACACACACACACACACACACACACACACACACACAGCACACACACACACACACACACACACACACACACACACACGCGCCCCAACCCATTCACTCAAATACCGTAGCCATACACTGCCCAACCTCCGCCGCCCCCCCCCCCCCCCCCCCCCCTCCCGGCGCACACAACAGGCAAGCAGTGACAAAGGCAGATTCCGTGCCTGTCCAGCGCGGCTTCAAGGGACGTCAATCACGGACGGCAAGGACACAGGACTCGTAATGGCACTGGTGGGCCGCAGATGGTGCCACACGGCCTGTGTATATAGGGTTATGGCTCTCACTCTGTCTCTAATGCGCTTTCGTGTTTGCGCTGAATAGAAGATGCTTCGAGATTTCCAGGAATGTTCATTGCCTTTCCAGTAAAAAAAAAAAAAAAAAGAGAGAGAGAGAGAAAGTTTCCCTCGGCGGGCATCCCGACTTGTGCGTGTGCTTGTTTGTCTAGGCCGGCTCTGTCAGTCAATCACTGTCTCTCTTCTCTTTCTCTTTTTTTCTCTCTCCTTGCTTTCTGTGTCCGTCTCTCTCTGCCTTCTGTGTCCGTCTCTCTCTGTCTCTGTCTCTCTTTCTATCTGTCTCTATCTGCTGTCTGGTGTCTCTGTCTGTCTCCTGTCTCTGTCTCTGTCTCTGTCTCCTCTCCCTGTCCGTCTCCTCTCCCTGTCTCCTCTTCCTCTCCCTCTCTCTATCTATCTCTCTCCCTCCCTCCCTTCGCCGTCTCTCTCTGTCGTAGAAATACAGTTAGACTAACTGTCGAATTGGAATACCTCTCCTACAAACAACTTTCCTGTCTATCTGTCTGTCTGCGATAGACATCTACAATTGAATAAAGGAATCAACACAAATAAACCGATAGACAAACTAGTATAGGAATAAAGACAATGAAAAAAAAAAGAAGAAAAAGAAAAAATAATATGAAAGTATAAATAATAAATAAAAAAAAATTAATACCCATACCAAAATAAACAATCCACATTCCGCTAAATAACAACAACAAAACACAACGAAAGAAATAACAAAAACAATAATACCAACAGAAAAAAACGCGAAATTAAAGGAAAGAAAAATGACGAAAATGCGGAATCGAGCGAAACAAGCAGCCAATTAGACTGATCAATGTCTACAGCCAGCGCTTCGGATGAGGTTGAAATTAATCCCTCAAGATTGAAAATTACCTCAAGCCGATATTTGCATTCGGTCTCTCTCTCTCTCTTCTTTTCTCTCTCTCGGTCTCTTGTCTTTCTCTCTTTTTCGCTCTTCTCTCTCTCTCTCTTCTCTCTCTTTCTTCTCTCTCTCTCTCTCCTCTTCTATCTCTTTATTTCTTTCTCGTTTCTCTCTCTCTCTCTTCTCTCTCTCTCTCTCTCTCTCTCTCTCTCTCTCTCTTCTCTCTCTCTCGTCTCTCTCTCTCTCTCTCTCTCTCTCTCTCTCTCTCTTTCTCCTCTTTCTCTTCTCTCTCTCTCTCTCTCTCTTTCGTGCTTTTTCTATCTCTTTCCTCCCTCCTCTCTCTCTCTCTCTCTCTCCCTCTCTCTCTCTCTCTCTCTCCGTCTCTCTCGTCTTCCTCTCATCTCTCTCTCTCCTCTCTTCCGTCATTTCTCTCTTTCGCTCGCTCTCGTTCTTTCTCTTTCTCTATGACCTTTTTTTTCTCTCTTTTTTCTCTTTTTTTTCTTTTTTTTCTCCTTCTCTTTTGTTTTGGGTGAAATGGGAATAGATACAGAATAAAGTGGAAGGAAAAGTATATAAATAGAAAAACAAAACAAGAAGAAGAGAGAGAGAGAGAGAGAGAGAGAGAGAGAGAGAGAGAGAGAGAGAGAGAAGAGAGAGAGAGAGAGAGAGGAGGAGAGGAGAGAGAAGAGAAGGGAAAGGAAAGACAGAAAAATAGAGAGAGAGAGAGAGGAGGGGGAGAGCAGCATGAGAGACAAATAAAGAGCGGGACAGACGGACAGACAGAGAACAAGAGGGAGAGACAGAGACAGGTAGTAAAAGAAGAAACCCTGATGGCAGATGCAATTTACGCCACTTCAGCCACGATCGAAAATCCATCAAAACTTTGGTAATTCTGCGCTTGAAGGGGCCTCTTCCTTTTTTTTTACGATCGCTTCTTCCCCCCTTTCCCTTCCCCTTCCACCCCCTTTCATCTCCCCTACCCCACTCCCGCCCATCTCCCCTCCCCTCTCCTTCCCGTCCCTTCATCTCCCTGCCCCCATCCCCAATTATCTCCCTATTGCCTCCCTTCCCCTCCCCCCACTTCCTGACCGCCTGCCTCCCCTCCCCCAACCCCTCTTTGCCCTGGCTCCTTTGCCCCCTTTGCCCTTTGACCTTCAACCCCCTTTGGCAACTACCCACTTCCCCCCTCCCCATCCCCCCCTGCTCCCTTTACTACCTCAAGTCCTTTTCCTTTAATTTTTATTTTTTTATTTCTCGTATCACCATATTTTTTTTTTTATTTTTACATCTCTTTCTTTCATTTCCTTTTCCCCTTTCCCTCTATATCCCCTGCCCTTTATCCTCTCTTTCCTCCTTCTCGTTTGCACTCCCCTTCCCGCCACCTCCCCCTACCCCCACCTCCCCCCCTCGTCCTAATGAGGCGACGAGCTGCTGCCATCTGGGGGCGCCGCGCTGAAAAATGATTGTTCAACCCTCTCTTCCTTTCTCCCTCTTTCCCCCCCACCTTCCTCTACTCCTCCCTTCATCTAATTCTCCCTTCCCCCCCTCCCTCCTTCGCTTTCTTCCCTTCTTCCTTACACCTCCCTCCGACGAATCCTCTCGTATTCCCCCTCCCTTCAAAATCTCCCCTTTCCTCCCCTCCTTCCCTTTCCTTCCCCTTACCGGCTCCTCTCTTCCACTCCTCGACTCCTCTCCCACCCCCCCCCTCACACCTTCCCCTTCCCCCCTTCCCCCCCTTTCCGCCGCGCTCTCAAAAATGGCTTGTTTGAAAGTCCTGTCGCGTGAATATAATAAAAGAAAGGAGCGGAGGAGCGAGGAAAATGAATTGAAGATGAGGAAGGAGGAGGAGGAGGAGGGAGGGGGAGGAGGGGGAGTTAGCTGGAAGAGGGGAAGGGAGGAGGGAGGAAGGGAGGGGGAAGGAGGGGGAGGTGGAGGGGAAGGGGAGGGAGGAAGGAGGGGACTGAAGGAAGAGGGGAAGGGAGGGGGAGGAAGGAGAGGAGGGTGGGTGGGAAGAGAGGAGGAGAACGGGGAAGGGGGAGGAAGTAGGGGAAGGGGGGAAGGGGGAATGGGAAAATGGGAGGGAAGGAGGGGAGAGGAAGGGGGAAGGGGGGAGGGAAAAATGGGAGGAAGGAGGAGAGAGGAAGGGGGGGGGGGGAAAGGACCGGGTGGGAAGAAGAGGTTAGAAAAAAGAAAGAACTTGTCGCGTCGGCAGAAATGTGTGACAGCTAATTCAACGGAGGTTTTGATTAATCTTCGTGTGTCTTTTTTTTTTTTTTTTTTTTTTTTTTGGTCTGATACAATTTTCCTCTTCTTTCCCCCGCTTCGCACAACGCACGCTCACCCACCCACACACACACATACGCACACATGCATACGCGCTTGGGTATACACAAAGAAAACCAACTGTCAAACACACGCGCACAGACGACAACCGCACACAACATCACAAACAACAAAACAAACAAACAGAACAAACAAACAAATCACAATCCCACGTACAACGGGGTATCACCAAATAATTAAAAAAAAAAAACAAAATATATCGCCAAAAATCACCCTTCTCAGCCTTTCTCCTGCAGGCTATCCCCCCTCTCCCCACCCACTCTCCCCATTCCCCTCTCCAACCTTCCCACACCCCCCCCGCCTCTCCCCTCAGACGGAGCAAGAAAATGCAAATCATCGGTAAGATCATTAATGGCAGTTATTTGTACTTCTCCAATTTCCAGCTGCTATTGACATCTAGCCCACGCACGGACGCGAGGGAGGGAGGGAGAAGGGAGGGGAGGGAGGGAGGGAGGGGGAAGGAAGTGGGAGGGGGAAGAAGGGAGAGGAGGGAGGAGGGGGAGGTTGGGGAGGGAGGGAGGGTGAGGAGGGAGGGAAAAAGAAGAGAGGGGGGAGGGAGGAAGAGGGAGAGCAGCGGGAGGGAGGGAGGGGGAGAGAGGGAGGATAGAGGAGGAGGGAGGGAGGAAGAGGGAGGAGGGAGGGGGGAGGAGGCTGAGAGGAGGAGATTCGGAATGGAGAGTGGATAAAGAGAAGAGAGAGAGAGGAAGAGAAGGGAAAGAGAAAGAAAACCCC
>NW_020870574.1:114039-116539 GCF_003789085.1 Penaeus vannamei
GCGTGCCTTTATATATGTGTGTGTATGGACCAAGAGACAGATCAAAAGTTACAAAAGATAAGGTATCTGAAGTTCTGCATCTGTAATTCCACTTTCCCGCTCTGTCGTATATATGATTCTCATCCTTGTTTATCTCTTTCTGTCTTTTCGCCCGCGTTTTTGTCGGTCTTTCTGCCCCCCCCCCCCCCCCTCTCTCTCTCTTTCTCTTTCTCTCACGCCGTTACTTGTCTGTTTCTATTCTCCCGTCTGTCCGTCTGCCTATCTGTACCTTCCCTTTTCTCCTTTTCTATCAGTCTATCAAGAAACTAAAAACCCTTACTTTACCTTTGTATCTATTCCTCTGTCTGCAGTTGCATTGCATCTCAGCGGGATGACAGTTGCCCAAAGAGGACTGTAGTAGGCCATTGGCGAACTTATGTAACATGCAAATACGGATGTAATTAATAGCTATATTTAATACACTCCCTTAACATGTTGAAGCTATTCTAAATCACTATAAAAGCTTCCATACTTTAGATTTTAGCATCACTACAGTAGACATACTGAACTGGAAGTGAGGAAAGTGGACGGAAAGAAACAAGTGACTTGGGTAGTTAAACATGAGGACCTAAAATGGACATGAAAAAAATACTGAAAGACAAAATGATAATTGAGTAGTTTTTAAACAAAATGCTGAAATGGTTAGTAGTAAATATCTACTTTAATCACACATTTCACCATATGGCTATAAATTTACGACTTTCCTAATGAAACTAATCTGTCTGAAAAAAAAATCATTCTGTACCTTAAAGGAAATCACTTATTATGATAATCCAGTAACTATATCTATTTTGGGTGATTATCTTAATAGTGGGAGTATAAATACATTGCGAAACACCTAGTAAATAGGCTGTGTGCTATACATAACTGACAGTGTTATTCACGGGCGTTATTTCAGATTTCTTGGGGGCGGGATGCATAGGCCAGATCCTTTTGGTGAGCCGAACATTTTACAAGATAGTTCTGGAGCCACTGGGGCGGGCATTAGGACGTATTATTCAGTATAAGGACAATATTGCAGCCAACTTACACCATTATAATGCTTCAACGAAAATAAACCAAAAAATATTTATCTTGTGGTTTGAAACCTTGCATCTCTCACATTTGAATTGAAAATCGCAGTATTTCATAAAACGCAATCTCTATCAAACTGTATCATTACAGATATTATGAAAAATGTAAATATCTACTGTATAACCATACAAGTTAAAGGTGTACTAAGACCCAATCGCCCTACGTCTGCAAGGTAATTAGATGATAACAAAGATATTATCTATTGAAATGATTAAATAACGGAGTTGGGACACAACTTAACTAATACCAGACAGTGGTTCTTTTAGCTACTTCATATAAAAGTCAAAAAAAAAAGAGAAAAAGAAATAAGTTAATGGTCTCTCCTTTGCACTGTTTGATTATCTCTACCTGTGGGGCCCTTTGTAAAGGTTGGCGTCCCTTGTGGTCCTGTGATTATGTAGGTGGAATTTCTGTTAAATCGTGCCACATTTAGTTCAGTCTCCCAACAGACTCTCTAAACCTCATCGCCGTCATTCAAGCTAAATTATTCCCGCTTTATATAATCATAAAGTCCAATTTTATGGCAGAGTATAACAAAATAGCGGAGCGTTCTCGAGGTCTTCACTTTCCACTTAAATATTGTAAGGTATTCCGTAAATTGTAACGGTTTAGTAACTACTGATTCGACTTGAATAGGCAATTCGGATTTTTTTTCTGGTATCATTCTAAATTAATAATATATCATATGATGCTAATGCTAAGTGTCACCGAATATATATTATCAGAAACGTGTGGTTTACATGTGCCTTTACGCGCGCTCGTCTTGGACAAACATACGTGTTTACACATGTATATGTGTGTGAGATATGTGCATCTATGTGTGTGTGTGTGTGTGTGTGTGTATGTGTGTGTGTGTGTGTGTGTGTGTGTGTGTGTGTGTGTGTGTGTGTGTGTGTGAAAGAGAGGGGAGAGAGAGATGTGTATGTGTGTTTATTTCTGTGTGTGTCAAGGACGTACATTATAGGAAGCCAGAACGAGGAAGCAGATAGCTGTTTCCTTAGAAACTCGGGTTAATATTCACTTATCAACTACTTACTAATTTCGAACGTTAACAAAAGCAAAATAGGATATCTATTTGCTTGGCTATTTGCGGTTTGACTTTGCATGTAATTATATACATGAAGTTTAAATACAAGTGTAATTAATTATTCCGGGTAGCTTATAGACACATTTCACTGTGCCGCAAGAATTATCGTTGGGAAGTCTTCTGAAACGTTTAAAGTAAATATGCAAAAGGTTGAAATTTAAAATGAAATGAATAGACAATAGTATAGCTGAATATTTTTTTTCTCTTTTCCTTTGACTTTTCCTGATAAAAATATGCAAACATATATATATATATATATATATATATATATATATATATATATATATATATATATATATA
>NW_020870574.1:121539-126539 GCF_003789085.1 Penaeus vannamei
ACTATAGTACATATATAATAATATATATATACTATATAGACATCATATAGTATTATATATATAATAATACATATAACGTATATATACTACATTAGTATATTTGTGTAAGGCTGTGCTATTGCTGGTGTGTGTGTTCATCGTCGTGTGCTGCTTGTGCCTGATCCATCTACATATAATAATATATATATATATACTCTTATATACTACTATATACTGCTATAAATATATATTATTCAATATAGCATAATATATGTAAACTATGTTATTATTATATACCTTTATACAATATAATTATCAGTATACTATACTAATATAAATAATATACTATATATACTATATACTATATTATATATTTATAACTATATATATACCATTATATATGTATACTATTATAATATATATGTATACTGTATTATATGCCTTAATATACCTAATATCATTATATATATCTATTAAGTAAATATATACATATATATAGCAAACCGAGAAATAATATATATCGAGATATTCATATATCATATATATACTTAAATGATACTAATAAATATATACTAAATAGCAATACCTCTATACATATACTACACAACCTATAATCTATATATATCAACTACTATCAGATATATACATTAGCCGTACGATAATCATCTCACTAACTAACTATATTGAAATCTTATATATATACATTATAAACATAATATATATTACACTCTGGCAGTTTTTTCAAACTGCATTACTGTTATTATGAAACATATTAATGTAATTGTTTTTAAGGTCCTTGAAAACTTTTAATTTGGAAATCTAATTATCCAAGTTACTAATTTACATAACGAGGGTGCTTCCGACATTAGAAATGAAAAGAAAAAAAACCTTGAGTGTTCTTCATATGAGAAAAATGCTCGTATATATAAGCAAAAGGGGGAAAAGTAAGTATGGAAGGATGGGATTAAAGTATAAGAGGAGAGGAAAATGCTTCAAGCGATCCATTATCAACACTGCTGCCCTTTTTCTGATTGTGTTTGTATTCATCTAAGATACCCGACACGTTTCTATCAAGCTGCTTCGTCTCAAATTACAACACACTATCTTAACCATACACACATTCAACAGAAAAACAACTGCCTTGATAATCCTTTTTTTAACAGTAAAACTAAACCAGCTCTCGATATGAGCTGTTTGCAATTCCTCTGCATTATAATTACACTGTCATGTGCAGACTCTGGTGTTCAGGACCTATATTTATCCTAACAAGGATTCTAATTACCAGCCTTTTCTGTCGTTATCATCATTATTATTATATCGTTATCATTTATAATTGCAATTATTCGTGATGATTCGTATTATGATTATAATATGGTGGAACTGTATTCTGTCTGAAAAGGTCTTCGAAAAAGGCTAGCAGAAAATAGTCTATACACTAATTATCTGCAATTAATGTACTCTTGGATTTTATTGTTTCATTTCTTATTCGACTGTGACAATAAATAAATATTTCGAAGTATCAGGCGTGAACTTCAAATGATTTCAGAGAAGGAACTGCAATAAAACATCATTCATTTTGCAACAGTAATGTACGAAATAAATATTTTTCATACCTCGATGTTATTTTATAAAACATTTACAACAAAATACCTGATATAATTATTCTAATGTCCTAATTTGTGTATCTAAAGGAGTTTGTTAGTCATACTATGTCAAACTTGACGCATTTCTGAAATGCTTGCATTATGAAAATTAATCTAAACACGACTTTTTTCGATGTATAGATGAATAAATACTAATACATTTAATGCTAAAGATTACCAGTGAACGCCCTGACTTCTGCAAGAAAAAAAACGAAAAAAACGAAAAAATCTGTACAGTCGAAATTCCTTCACGGAGCCATGAGCATTGCCTGGGCGTAAGGGAGATTGGCTCCACGAGGTCATCAGAGACCCGAAAGCTCCGTTTAAGGTCAGTTAGGACGAAAAGGGGAGAGGTCGTACGAGGATTGTTCGGCAAGGGATTTTACCACTAATGGGCAGAGAGAATTGAGGGAAGAAACCAAGGAAATAGATGGAAACAAATTAAAATTACTATTACTGCTATTAATAATCATGATAATAATAGTGATTCATCATCATCATTCATTCATAATGTCGACGGTAATGATAATATAATGATAGCAATGAAAATTATACTGAAAAGAAAAATTGATAATGATGATGATAAGCAAAACATGATGTGATGGTGTATAATGATTAATGATGATAATTATATTTGATAATGATGATATAATTCAATAATAATAACCAATAAGTGGCATAATAGTAAGAGTAAGTAGATTTGAACACTATGCAACTCTCTCAAAAATATGTTATTCTCGTCTGCAAGATGAATATTCAATTGCATATTGCATTTGGGAAGGACGTTTTAGCATGGTTCTGGTCATGTGGCTCGTCCGCAAAAGATATTTTTGGCTTGATTCAGTATTAAGCCAACTCGAACTTACGTCCTCGATCTCAACAGCATTTTCGATGATGATGATGGTGATGGTGATGGTGATGTGATGATGATGATGATGGATGATGATGGTGATGTATGATGTTGATCGTATGTGATGATGATGATGATGATGATGATTACTGCTAATTACTGCCATTTCACTACTAATTGTTGATATCATTACTCGTCATTTTATACTTCCATCATTATTTGTTATTATTATTATTTTCAACTAATTATTTTTAATTTTGCTTATTTTTAGTGTGCTTATATAAAGGACTACGATTGTTATTACTTTACCGCTGCTGAATGACAATGATGCATAAACTATTACGATGAAGCATCCAGTGAAGACCTATAATAATTTCTATCGTTCATTTCTTTAGTAGCTATTAGTCACTACTATAGCCTTCTGTCACTAAATTCTGTTTGCTTTCGTCCTGTCGCTAGTCATAATCTCTTGTGACTACGAATGTCCAGTCTCCTCATTTGATTCTTTAAAGATTCTCATAGCTGACCTGACTCCTGACCTTAAGTCAATTTTCTAGTGAGTTGAATCTTGCGACTGACAAACATGATCAACATTAAATATGTCGTGAACAGTGCATTATCATTGATAATTCCTTCTACTCTATCATGTTATTTGACTCCCCACATAATCATTGTTACTCATTATTATTATTCTTACAATGCGATAAATCATTTATTTTATCCAATTTTCTTTCCTCGTCCTGACGGCAAAGTACACTGCCAAGAAGTTAAAAAGAAAAATCAGTTTTATGGAACTAGATAGCTCCGGTTAGAGGTAAGAAGAGGCGTTCGACAAGAAGAGCTAAACTGAATTGTGTATTGATGCACGACCTCTACTTTTCACTCGTATCTCCCACAACTATACTAAACCTGCAAAGTGCTAACTATGTTGCCTCTTATTAATCCCTTTATGCATACATCCTGTGGTTCCTCACCAACTATTTGTAATGTTTCGGTCTTCTATATAACCTTCAAATAATCATACGGTTACAATCTATACGCTGTCCCTTGTAAGATGTTGCCTCGTTCTAACTTCAAGACTTCTTGTAATGGTTCAGGTTAGTAAGTATCATACCTTCACGGGCGTACCACATCTTCGTGACGCCCACTCCAAAGCTCTCGCTCCTACCTTCCCGACTCTACCATCTTTCACATAGACAGTCTTTGATGCCAGGTTTTACCGAGTAAACTTAGACTCGTATTTTAGAAACTGATATAATGCCTTCACTCCACTTCACTATACATAACAGAAATTGGATACAACCACTCTTGCCCTACCTGTCCACACAATCCAACCATGCACTTTTTTCAAGAAGTCAACACTGCAACAGACGGCAATCATATGTCCGCTTTATATTTCAAATTTCCATTCTTGCTGTGTTATCTCCTTGAAATACCCCGATGAGAACATTCCTCAGAACACTGCATGTTCAGACTGGAAAAATGATAGCACAAATCCTCGGTGTCGATGATCAATCTGAATACTTAGATGACATAGACGGCGCCGCACTGCTCTCACGTGATGTAAACAATTTCGAATAACCAGTCATTAAACACCCCAATCTTATCATTAAACTTTCAAGTAACAAATCTTCAAAATTACTTTCATTACTAGTTTATTGCGCCATTCCTCACATAGCCCTGTACTCACATTACCGTACTATAAATGTATTCTAACTTTTTGTTAACAATTAATTTTTAAAAACAATATAAATGAACTTGCTCGCGCAAATTATAGCCTCTTGATTTGACTATGCCTGGCTAGGAACAAAAGTTGACGAAACAGGTTTTCACAACGCGGAAACGCAGCTTATTCGCTATAGCCGTTGAAAACTCGACAATTCGCTCGAAAATGACCAGCGAATCACTTTCCAATGAAGAAGTGTTCGAAGAAAATTGACCCGAGAAAAATCGAGTGCGTATGTAGGTGACAACCCTAACCACCGTTTCAGCCAGGGCGAAACGTAAGACGCTTCGGATCTCCAAGAAAAACAGAACAATAGCGGAAACACATGCTTCGTAAGAGGGACGAGCGAAGAAGTGGCGCCACTAAACTCGACTCGCGCACAGGAGATGATGTTTAAGAAGAAGAAGAGGCCATCCACGTACTGCGTGAGACCCTCTGTCGATATAGGCCCAAAGTGAGAAGGAAGAGCAAGTACGTTAAAGTAAAGTCATTGAGCAGTAATGAAGGCCTAGGCCAGAGCCGAAACATCCAGATGATGGGAAGGAAAAGAGAGCAGAATGGTAGGCGAAATAAGTTTATAAGGTAAAAGTAGAGAGCTGATAGCTAGTACCCTCTTTGTATCTATTTAAATCATTTATTATCATTCCATTTGATCCCATATTATTCTCTTATCATTATTATCACTTTTCTCCCGCTCACAAAGGAAACCAATCATGTAATAACCAATTTATTATTTTACTTTATAGTATGATTTAAGATAAATTGACCATCATTCATTCCTTCTCTCGAACTCAGCATTATC
>NW_020870574.1:136539-141539 GCF_003789085.1 Penaeus vannamei
TGTGTGTGTGTATGTGTGTGTGTGTGTGTGTGTGCGTGTCTGTGTGCGTGTGCGTGTCTGTTTGTATTTTTATATGTGTGGTAGGTTCTCTTGATAGTTGAGAGTATAGTTTCGGGCGCTATTGTTATAAGTCCACGGCTTAAAGACTTAAACATACAAGTGAGCACCGTGATCTTAGAGAGGTGTAGCTTACAAAAACGTTTTTAATTAACGTATTTTTAACGTATTCATAGCGCAAATCTATTATGATTACATACGCCCAAAAGATTACATAGTCAGTAATATTTAAGTGAAAATTAGACCAATCCATGGATGATGAATGTGTTTGCGAATCCGTGTATGTGAGCTTGTGTTCCTATGCGCGCGTGTGCATGCGTGCGTGCGTGTGAATTTTGAGTTTATGCGCGTGTGTGTCCATGCAGCTATTTGTTTAGATATTATCCATTTTAAAGGGAAGGGAAAAAGTGGCGGAAGGACAAATTTCGCATGATATGATAAAGGAAATCAATCGTATAGTTAAAAGGACACAGACTCAATTGAAGTCATTTATCCGGTCCATTTGAATGCGAGGGAAGCCGGACGGGGGAAATTGGGAGATTAAACGAGGCGAGAGAGAGAGAGAGAGAGAGGGGGGATAACCTGAGAGGGAGAGAAAGAGCGAAAGAGAGGGAGAGAGAGGGGGAGAAACTGAGAGGAGAGAAAGAGCGAAAGAGAGGGAGAGAGAGAGGGGGATAACCTGAGAGGGAGAGAAAGACGAAAGAGAGGGAGAGAGAGAGGGGGGGGGGGAAATTGAGAGAGAGTAGAGCGAAAGAGAGAGAGAGAGAGGGGGGGGGAGAGGAGAGAGAGAGAGAAGAGCGAAAAGAGAGGGAGAGAGAGGGGGGGAGAGGAGTGAGAGAGAGAAAGAGCGAAAGAGAGAGAGAGTGAGTGAGAGAGAGAGAGAGAGTGAGAGATGGGGAGGAAGGAAGGGAGGGAGGAGAGAAAGAAATAGAAAGAGAGAGAGAGGGGGGGGGGGGGCGAGAGAGGAGAGATGAAAAGGAAGGTTTACAGTGGAACAGACAGAAAAATGAAAGGAAGAAGTGAGCTTTATGAAGAGTATAATAAAAACTATTACAGAAAACGTTTCATAAAACATTCAAGAAATCTTCATGACAATTACAATCGCAAAGCCTCTTATAGTGATAAAGCTTATAAGTAGAAAAATAAAAAATGTTTTTAGTTTATAGTTTCAAAAATGTATACCTGTTTCAAGAAACAAAGAGCTAAATATCAAAATTTGAAAGGAATAAAACAATTTATCTATGAAACGATCAGTGTACCAATAAGCTAAAGGAAAGGATATACGTATCTACGATATGTAGCTCTATGTATCTTCGAAATAGAAATCCACGTTATCTATGAAATGGAGGTTTACGTATCTTGGTATAAAAAAAAACTACGTATCTGTGAAACGATGTTCCATAAATCGACGAAGCGGAGATCTACTTTTATTAATTTTAAAGGGAAATACTTACACATCTACAAAACGAAGATCTACGTACCTTAGAAACAAAATTCTACGCGTGTACGGAACAAAGACCTGTACATCTTAGGAAGAAAATCTACATATCTACGAAATGAAGCTCTACGTGTCAGTAATATATGTATTCAGAAACAGGAGTCGGGAATTTGTATTCGTTCATTATCAAGCAAAATTTCCTGGGGATATGATTGCTAAAAGCAAAAATCATTTTTTCTTTACATTTTCTACCGAGTTCGCATTTGGTAAATTAATATAAGACTTTTAAATCATTTTGTTTTCAAATGCCTTTAAGGATTTTGTCTCGCATCCTTTGTTAAGCTCTTGTATTTTGAGGAAAATGTGATTACATATCGTTACTTATGTTCTTGATGAAACAGTAATGTTAGTAGAAAAATGATTTTAGCCATTAGTGTATTGGCTGCTGTTGCGTGTCAGTGTCTTGACATGTTATGCTGGTTGCTTTGTACAATTGCTTAGTGGCAGTTGTTGCCAAAAAGAAGAAAAATCCTCCTAATTATGACATTTACTATGTTGCTTCCGACACACGCAATATTCACATCTGCGAACACTGAAGTGAGTGAGTGGGTGAGTGAGTGTATGTGTGTGTGTGTGTGTGACAGACACACACACACACACACACACACACACACACACACACACACACACACACAATATATATATATATATATATATATATATTATATATATATATATATATATATATATATATATATATATATGTGTGTGTGTGTGTGTATGTATATGTATATGTATTTATGTATGAATATTGACAGATATTATACGACATATAAAATGCTGAAAAAAAGTTGTTGAAAACCGAGAACCAGCAATACGCCAAGAAAAAAAACCATCAAGATGAAAGGAATCCTCGACACCCGAGGTGCTGCGAGCGACGAATTTCCCAGCCATCAGGAAACACGAAGGCGGAGAGCGACGCCTTCAGGAAACCGAACACGTCGCCTATTCGGGCCGGGGAGAATTCTAGACGCGAGCGAACGATGCAGAAGGCGACGAAGGGGACAGCCGGCTTGAGGGACAGGGGGTTAGTTATCGGGCGGGGGTTATCGGGCGGGGGTCCTCGGGCGGGGGTCCTCGGGCGAAGGGTTATCGGGCGGGGTCCTGGGGCTTATGCTGGGGAACCGAAGTTTGTGATATATATGAAGGTAAATGAGATAAATATGAGTCTTGGTTTACATATATATCTTTTTTTCTGTATATTTTTATATGCCTTTTTATTAACAATGTAATTTCTCTTGTCATTGAAAAATGTTTTTTGTCCGAGGATAGTTAAGTATGAACTTAGTTAGTTTATACATACATCTAAAGCTATATATTTATAATCCTGTATTTTTCTTGCCACTGAATTAATCATGTAAGGACTTTACGTAACTTATGTCTATAATTCTATATATTCCTATGTCTGTGCACATGTTACCTCCCTTGCCACTGAGAAAAAAATATATATTAAAGATGGGCATTAGAATACAAACACATCTGCAATTTTATGTATATGAGTCTATTTAATCATATAATCTATCTTGCCTCCGAGATATGTACATATGCTGGAGAAATTGTTTTTTTTTCTTTTTTTTTACCTGCTTATGTAATCTTCACTTTTTCCTTCTACGGCATTTAGACTCTCTATATATACAAAGATTCGTGAATAAAGTTGTATATGAAGGAGATTCATATACCTTTTATGTGTATGCGTTTATACATGCCTCTTATTATGAGTGAATCTCTCTCTCTCTCTCTCTCTCTCTCTCTCTCTCTCTCTCTCTCTCTCTCTCTCTCTCTCTCTCTCTCTCTCTCTCTCTCTCTCTCTCTCTCTCTCTCCTCTCTCTCTCTCTGTCTCTCTCTCTCTTTCTATCTCTGTATTTTTACCAAACACATGGCAGTCGGATGTAAATGCTATGAATAAAGTAGTTTCCCCTGATTGTCCATCCATTTTCTATCTATTTTGGCCGTTTCAAAATTCCCTGAAACAGAAGCCCAGCATTTTGGGCGTCGGGGCCAAAATATACTATTGATCGCGGTAACACGAGCAGAACCTCATTATTAAAAGTCGCATTATCCGCGAAATTTATTCCGATCGCTTGAATATGGAGTTCGGATAACGAGCATTATTTCACGGGATTTTATTCCTACAGTCGCGTATTGATCGGATCATCGTATTTCAGCGGCCGTCGCGAATCACGGAGCCGAAGAGGGAGAAAAGTATTTATTAAATGAGGTGAGTTATCGCCTGAGAGTGTGCGGCTGAGCGCTTATATGCATATTTTTGTGTGTGGATATCATTTTATGTGTCGATATATATACATACATATATGTGTGTATATATATGTATATATATAAATATATATATTCATATATGTATCCATGTACGTGCATATATATGTATATATATATATATATATATATATATATATATATATATATATATATATATATATATATATATATATATATATATATATATATATATATATATATATATATATATTATATATATATATATATATATATATTATATATATATATATATATATATATATATATATATATATATATATATATATATATATATATATATATGTATATATATATATATATATATATATATATATATATATATATATATATATATATATATATATATATATATATATATATATATATATATATATATATATATATATATATATATATATATATATATATAATATATATATATATTATATATATATATATATATATATATATATATATATATATATATATATATATATATATATATATATATATATATATATATATATATATATATATATATATATATATATATATATATATATATATAATATATATATATATATATATATATATATATATATATATATATATATATTACATATACATATATATACATATAATATGTATGTATATATATGAACTGTATCCATGTTTGCAATTGTAGAAAAGGTGTGAATAATAATCTTCACAAAACAAGAGATGTATTTGACTGGTTTCAAATATATTTCTGACGAAGATATATTCGAAACCGATGAAATACATCTCCTGTATTGTGAGGATATTCATTCTCATTCATACCTTTATGTACACCACACACACACACACACACACACACACACACACACACACACACACACATGTATATGTACGTATATATACACACACACACACACACACACACACACATATATGTACACACACACATATATGTGTTTTGTGTGTATAAACATATACATATATACAGAGATAGATAGATAGAGAATATAGATAATAGATACATATACTAAGAGAGAGAGAAATGTATATGTGTGCTTCCGTCTGCGTGCACGTGTTCGCGCTGGCCTGGATTTTCCTCTCCTCGTGTGACCCCCACGCGTGTCTGATGCGGATCCCTCGTGCACCAGTTGCTCACCGTCGCGTCTTGGCG
>NW_020870574.1:199039-209875 GCF_003789085.1 Penaeus vannamei
GGCGTCGGGGAGGGGGTGGTGTGTGGGGGGTGGGGGCTGGGTGGGGGTGGAAGGGTGAGGTCGGATGGGTTTTCCTTGTTTGTGTGTGTTTTGTTTTTCGTTTGTTTGTTTTTTGTTTACATTTTTTTGTGATTGTTTTTTATTTTATTTATCTATTTTTTGTTATATATATATATATATATAATTTTTAATCTATTTCTAATTGGCTATTTTTTGTTATGTATATGTCTATATTTCTCTTATTTATTCATTCATTTTTGTTATCATTATCATATTTTTGGGGGTATATATTTTTTTTTGGGGGGTGAGAGGAGTGAAAGGGTGAGGTTTAATTTCTTTTCTTGTTTTCGTATATGTTATTCTTATTTGCTCCTGTGCGACTTTTAAAAAACTTATTTGACATCCTGTTTTTTTTTTTTTTTTTTTTTTTTGAGGGAGATGGGGTATTACTTCTAAAACATATTGTCTATCTCTATCTTCCATTTCTCTATTTATCAACCTCTCTCTCTTTAGAAATTCACCTATCCTTTCCCCTTCTTATATTTTTTCCTCATTGATATATTCTTTATGCTATTATTTTGTTCTTCTCTTTCCTCTTTTGGTTCTGTATCCACTTCATATATATATTCTTAATAATTCAATCTAATTAATTGATTAATCTTTATATATGTTTTTAATCCACCAATCTATCAATTCACAGCCTCATAAGGATCAATCTCTATTATCAATATTGAGAAAAATGAAAATGAAAGGTAATGATGACAATGGTAATGATAATGATGATATTGATAGTGACGAATTGATGATGAAAATGATAATGGTAGGAATAGGATAATAAGGTAAAGATTATGATAACGATGAGGAAGAAATTTAAAATAATGAAGTTAATGATACTGATTATTTTAATAATAATAACGATGATAGTACTAATGATAATGAAAGTAATAAAGGTAATACAGGTGTTATATTGACGATGATTTAAAAAATTATGGGATTATTAATTATAACGATGGTGATAGTGATATACGGTAATTTAGTGATATACGGTAATGATAATAATGATAAGGATCATAATAATAATGATGGTGAAGATGATTATTATCATAATATTGATGACACTAATAATAACGATAATGTTGATGATGATAATTGTAATATTGATAATAACTGTAACTCACAATGCTACTGATAATAATAATAACAATAATAATAATGATAATTACGATGATAATAGTGATGGTGATAATAACAAAAAGGATGATAACAATGATAATACAAATGATAATAATGATAATGATTACAATGATAATAATAATGAAGATAATAATAATTATGATGTTAATGATAATAACAATAATGATGATACGACTGCTACTACTAACAATAATAATAATGATACTAATAATAATGATAATAATAATAATAATGATAATAATAATAATAAGGATGATAAAAATATTGATAATTATAATGATAATAATGAAAATTATAATTGTTATGATAATAATATCAAAAATGATAATGATGATGGCAATTACATCAATTATAATGACAATGATAATAATGACGCAAATGCCAATAATAATAAAGATAAAAATAATAATGATAATGATGATTATGACAATAATAGAGTTGATAACAATTAGAATAACAGTGATGATAAGTATCATAGTGATAATAATAATTACAATAATAATGATAATAATGATAATGACAGTAATGATAATAACAAAAATGATAATATTAATTGAATAATAAAAAACAATAATAATAACAACAATAGTAATAATGATGATAGTAATAATAATAACAAAAATAACAATGACAATGGTAGTCATTATGGCGATATTGGTAATGATGCGGATGATAATGATGATAATGATAACAAGGAATATAATGATAATAACAGTAAAAATAACAATAATAATTGTTATAACTATAATGATTATAGCAATAATAATAACAATAATGATAATGATAATTATAGTAATAATGATGATTATTATCATTATCATCATTATTCAGTAATAACAATAACAGTAATAAATACTATGATAATGACAACATGAAGAGAAAGAAGAATAATGATTTTGTTGATGGTGATGATGATTGTGATAATGATGATGATGATGATGATGATGATAATAATAACAACATTAGTAATTATACTAATAATGAAATAATAACAACATTAGTAATTATACTAATAATGTAATGAGANAACCCATCCACCTGATATTTTAAGATTCCAGGACTAACCCCCGGGCCTCCCTCCCCTCCCTCTCTCCCTCCCTCCCTCTCCCCTCACCCTCCCTCTCCTTCCCTCATCCACCTGCTATTCTAAAATTCCAGGCCCCTCCCTCCCTCCCTCCCCCTCCCCCTCTCCCTCCCTCTCCTTCCCCTCATCCACCTGATATTCTAAAATTCCCGGACTTACCCCCGGGGCCGCGTAGGGAAGGCGGAGTGAGGTGCTTCCCCAGGAACCCCGAGGGAACAAGCAGTAAAGTTTACGAGGCCAGAAGATGGTGCAATTTGGTCGCGATGGGAAATATTTTCGTTTGGCTCTGGGTCGTTGCTCTTATTTTTAGGGGAGGATTTGGGGCGGTTTGCCTGTCCATTTATCAGTACGTTATTGTCATTTGTTATTGTTATTATTATTATCATTGTTATTATTACTGTTATTTTTATTATTATTATTATTATCTTTATTATTATTACTATAATTTATATTATCTATTATTAATTTACTTTAATTTATTATTTATATTATTATTATTATTTATTATTATATTTATTATTATTTATTATTTATATTATTTATTATATATTATTATTATTATTATTATTATTATTATCATTATTATTATTATCATTATTGTCATTGTTATCATTATTTTATTTTTGTGTTATGATTTAGATTATGACTATTATTTTTATTATAGTGATTATTATGATTACGATTATAATTAAGATTATGATTATCATTATTATCATTATCATTATCATTGTTATTATTACTATTGTTACTATCATTTTATCTTATCATTATCATTGTTATTATTACTATTGTTACTATCATTTTTATCATTATCATTATCGTTATCAATATTACTTGTTACCATCAGCATCACTATTACTAATCATCAGCATCACTATCAATATATCATCATTATCATTATTTAGGATACATTAGTTTGTTTTAGTGAAGGAGAAAACACACACAACATGAACATTCAAAACAAGGAAATGTGAATAGTGAAATAGGAAAAAATATAGAAAATACCTCGTAACGATTTTTAATTAAATGCTAATTGAAATATGCATATGTTTTGGATAAACCTCCATAATAGCATAATGATATACGAATTATAAACAGATCAGTTACGAATGCATTATGAAAGAATCATTGATATAAGCTAGATTAAAACAAATGACGAACAAATGGCAGAAAATTCACGAGCCTGGAAATTATGCCTGAATATTATCTATCTAACTCTTCTATCTATTTCATCCGCATAGAATATTTTCGATGTTATTCTGATGTTGCTATTTTTGGAACTGCAATTTCCTTTCCTTTCAAAATGCAGGAAAGACGAGCGTTTATACTAATGGTCCCTGCAGCGTCCATCGGTTCTCTGTGTAAACGTACGTGAAAACAGTCGTGTGTAAGTTGCATGTCAAGCCAAAAACAGCTGAGGGAAATTGTTGCAGATCATCAGTGATCGTTTCGTATCTTTGTGATCAAATCGCATGCATCGTTTTTCTGAATTCAACTTTCGTTTTTTCTATTGATTGTGAACACATACACGCACGTACGCACACACACACACAACTTTCGTTATTCTATTGATTGTAAACACAAACACACACACATCTTTCGCTATTCTCATTGATTGTAAACACACACACACACAACACACAGTCACACACATACACACATACACACACACACACACACAAACACACGCACGCACGCACACGCACGCACACACCCATTACCCGGTATACATCGCATAAAGTCATAGGTGCAAGTGAATTGTAAAATGTATTCACCTGGAACACCAACCGCCTCATAATACGCCACGATGTGAGTGCACGAAGTTAGTCTGAAACGTGTAAATTCCCAAGGAGAGAGAGGGGAGGGGAGGTAGAGAGAGAGAGTGTGCTGACATGAGAGAGGGAAGGAAATGGTGAGGAAGAAGGAGAGAGAGAAAGAAAGACATTATTAGGGTTTTGTCTCCCCTGACTTTGGTGGGTTATATTTGGCAGACCAATTCTGGTTTCTTCCTTTATTTGGTTGAGCAGGGGGTGGCTTGGTGCAGCGTGAGCTGAAGTGGCGCAGGGGCGGCGGTGGGAAGAGCCCCATGAGCCCAGAAGGCCTAAGTGAGGTGGAACCAGTGAAGACACAGAGTCCGCTGGTCAAGCGCTGGAGACGTGGAAGAACCTGGTTCCTCAGAGACATACAAGAGCAGGATGAGACGAGAGACAAGAGAAAGAGAGAGAGAGAGAGAGGAGAGAGAGGAGAGAGCAGAGAGAGAGAGAGAGAGAGAAGAGAGAGAGAAAGAGAGAAGAGAGAGGAGGAGAGTGAGAGAGAGAGGAGGAGAGAAAAGAGATACTGACAGAGAGAGAGAGAGAAGAGAGAGAGAGAGAGAGAGAGAGAGAGAGAGGAGAAGGAGAGAGAGGAGAGAGGGAGAAAGAGTGCAGAGAAGAGAGAGAGAGAGAGAGAGAGAGAGAGATGAGAGAGAGAGAAGAGAAGAAGACATACAAGTGCAGAGAAGAGAGAGAGAGAGAGAGAGAGAGAGAGAGAGAGAGAGAGAGGAGTAGAGAGAGAGAGAGAGAAATAGAACACCCTCAATACAATCCATTCCCCAACACCTAACTAAACTTAAACATGAACCACCATGAACCATACACTCGCCTCATCCCTTCCACTGGACACACGATCTCAAAAGCCATGAAAAACGTTCCTTTCTATGGCACAGTTCCTCGTTACTGGCGCCATCTTTTATGGATAGTAAGAAACGTAATGGACTTTGTTATGTCTGATCAGCTGATTAGGACGTCCTTTTATGGCCCTTGGTATAACGAACTGTCCGTTATTTCCCTTTTTATCGGGTTTTGTTATCGTTTAAAGGACTTGGAAAGTGCCTGTAAAGAATCAAAAGGAGGAGGAGAGAGGAGAGAGAGAGAGAGAGAGAGAGAAGAGAGAGAGAGAGAGAGAGAGAGAGAGAGAGAGAGAGAGAGAGAGAGAGAGAGAGAGAGAGAGCGAGAGCGAGAGAGAGAAACAGACAGAAAGATAGACAGAGATAGAGATAGATTGATAGATAGATAGAGATAGCGATAGATTGATAGAAAGATAGATAGATAGATAGACAGACAGATAGATAGATAGATAGATAGATAGATAGATGGATAGAGATAGAGATGGAGATAGATAGAGAAAGAGAAAGAGAGAGAAAAGAGATAGATAGAGAGAGAGAAAGAGAGAGAAAAGCGATAGATAGAGAGCGAGAGAGAGAAACAGACAGAAAGATAGATAGCGATAGAGATAGACTGATAGACAGATAGATAGATAGAGAGCGAGAGAGAGAAAGAGAGAGAGAGAGAGAGAGCGAAGAATAACGAGAACCTTAAAAGCTAATACATACAACCTAACGAAACACGGTTAAAAAAAAATACCAAAGAAAAAAAAAAACAAAAAAAACTCGGAATTAAAGAACAGCGATTGAAATGCAAGTCGGCCATTTTTGCCGCTCGGAAAGCAGTGTTGACCTCGAGGGCTTGATCCAAGGCAAGCCGATTACAAACCCGGTCGAACAGGTGAACGCTCGAGCCCTTTATTCCAAGGGTTTAATGCCTAGTTGCGGATTAAGACTTTTGCCTCGCCAAAACACGTCCGTTTTATTTATTTGCAAGTCGGGATTTGGGAGGAAAATTCGGCGAAAAGTGCTTTAAAGGAGAGGAGGAGGAGGAGGAAGGGAGGGAACGGTGACGGCGAGAAAGGGTTAGGAAGGGAAGAAGGAGAAACGGAGGAAGGAAGGAGGAGAGAATGAGAATATATATATATATAATATTATATATTATATATATAATATATAATATATATATATATATGTATATGTGTGTGTGTGTGTGTGTGGTGTGTGTGTGTGTGTGTGTGTGTGTGTGTGTGTTTGTTATATATATGTACACACACACATACACATAAATAGAAGATAGATAGATAGATAGATAGGAGAGAGAGAGGGGGGGGAGGATAGGGAAAGAGAGAGATGAAAGAGAGAGAGAGAGAAATAGAGATTGATTTTGACAAGTTTATTCTATATATATCATGTTGTAGATATTTGAGAGAGAGAGAGAGAGAGAGAGAGAGAGAGAGAGAGAGAGAGAGAAGAGAGAGAGAGAGAGAGAGAGAGAGAGAGAGAGAGAGAGAAACAGAAAGAGAAGAGAGAAAGAGAAAGAGAAAGAGAGAAAGAGAAGAGAAGAGAAAGAGAAAGAGAAAAGAGAGAAAGAAAAAAAGAGCAAGAGAAAGAGAGCAGAGGCACATAGAGACAGACCTTCTTCGCCCTACCAATCAAAACCTTTTCTCTCCCAAGATCACATCAACCCCAGCTGAGCCTACCTTTCGCAAGCAGGTATATGCGCACCAGCTGTTTATTGTTTGTCTTCCATAAGATGCTTTGTTCGCTGTAATAGAGGCCGTGCATCGATTATTCCTTCGCTGTATATAGAATTCTCAGAAGACGGTCCCGAGGGCAATGGGGGAAGATAGGAGAGTGTGTGGGTGTGCGTGTGTGTGTGTGGTGTGTGTGGTGTGTGTGTGTGTGTGTGTGTGTGTGTGTGTGTGTGTGTGTGTGTGTGTGTGTGTGTGTGTGTGTGTGTGTGTGTGTGTGTGTGTGTGTGTGTGTGTGTGTGTGTGTGTGTGTGTGTGTGTGTGCGTGTGGTGTGTGTGTGTGTGTGTGTGTGTGTGTGTGTGTGTGTGTGTGTGTGTGTGTGGTGTGTGTGTGTGTGTGTGTGTGTGTGTGTGTGTGTGTGTGTGTGTGTGTGTGCAGAAGTTCAGGGTTAAATTATATTACGGAAGGTTAATTGGCTCTGAATAACTTTGTTGAACAGCGATAGAGGTTGACTCGATCTTTCCTCAAGATGGAGTGGCTTCGGTGAAGAAAAGTTGAAGGAATTCGATTAACCTTGTCGAACCTACGTGGGTTTCAAGTCAAGTCAAGTCACTCCCATAGTCGTAAAACCGTTGGGGCACTTTGCTGCATTCACCTCTCTCTTCCACCGGCGCGATCATCTGCCAGTCTTATACATTCTGTGATCTTTTTTTCCTGTCCATCTTTGACTATCACCAAGCCAGTTCGTTTTGGGTCTTCCTCGCTTTCTTGTGCCTTCAACTGACCCGTGCATGATGCTATGCGCTAGGGTCCCTGGACGGCGCGTTACGTGTCCAAACCATTGCAGCTTCCTTCTTCTGGCCTTTTCGAGCAGTCGTTCGAATGATCCGGCCTTTTCAGTGACTTCTTGAATAACGGATGTGTTGGTACGGTGATCCCGGTAACTGACTCCCAATATACGCCGAAAGCAACGCATTTCAAAAGCGTTTAGTCTCTCTTCTAACCGTTTGTTGAGGGTCCATGACTCACAACCGTAAAGCACTACAGATGTTATCAGTGCGTGCATTAATTTGATCTTTGTTTTCACTTTTATTTTCTTGCTGTTCCAGATATTACTTAGTTTGGCTAATTGTGATGTAATCGCAAGTCTATCGGTGCTATTTATCTGTGAATGTCAATTTTCGTTCGCAGGTGGATCCAAAGTTGGTTAAATGTTTTCAACTGTTATTATTATAAGCGCTTGCGACGTCTGGGGCACTTTGATATTAGTGTCATTTCTTCGCTGTGGGGAAATATGCTCATTGAGTGTCTTACCTTAATACATGGTTTCAGTCTTTTTTGCATACGTGATACTTACTCATATGGTCTTCATGTAAAAGTACTTCCTTGTTATGCCCCTGCTCATGCCCAAAATACTTTCCGTGAGATAGTAATAAAGGATAAAAGGATTGTGGTGACTAATATTTGATCACACCTGCGGAGTACAAAATAGTGTCATACAAACACACAGAAATCATATATAGTATGCGCTATCTCATATAATTTTTTCGATCACGAATTACACATTTAGGTTTCGAAGACGAAACATTTTCCTTAAATATTTCTCAATGGCTCGTCAGCTTCTCACTGTGTGTATTTATTTTGTTTAAAACTAGTAACAACAAACTAGGGATAAATAAACAAAAAAAACTAACAATGCGAAATATTACTTAGTATGCATTTTCACCAACGGTGTTCGATAAACTTAACCAACAGTAGTCTTCCTGAATGCCGTGCTTTTTAATGCCCTTACGTCAGATATTACCTCTATGCATTTGTGGCCTCTATTATCAGATCTATAGTGTAAGCTGATGTTGTGGACATTTATCGATTATTCATCGGGTGTTACCTACAAAGAGCCTTTCTCACAACTGCTATCAAAGGATTTCTTTAAATCAATGAAGTTGTGATGTAGTTCTCGCCTGATGGTCTCGGAATTTTCCCCCAAGGATTCGGACGTTGCAAAATTTGTTTGCAGTCCTACGTCTTCAGCAGGTGTGTCATTGTCTTGGATCTGTTCTCAGAACACTCTCAATCTGAGAGATTTTCACAGTCTCTTCCAATGACAAAGTCTATGGCGCTCTCTTTGCGAACGATATATATATTACTTTGTCGTGGCAAATTAAAGGCTCTGTAATGGTTTCTATGAAATTGCTATACATCTTTATTTCGCTGCAAGCCTTCTTTGGTATATGGGTGGATCATATCTGAGGTAGATTGTGACCTATGTAGTTTGGCTAGTCACGTTTGTTTTTTCATACACACAAATTAGTCTAACAATTTGTAGAAAATCATATCACATATCACAGATGAGAACTTTTACTTAATTTCTAATATATGTGTTGTTATGTATAATCAGACTGGTATATGTTTTTTTTTTTTTTTTTTTTTTACTATTTCATCAATCAAGCATATTTATAGCATCTTCACACTGTACAGCATTCCTGCCTTTTTTTAATTTTTTTGCCAATGTTGCATTGTCTCAAATCGTGTGCTCCGTGCTTCGTTAATATGTATCTAGAGCTGTGGTGCATTACAAACCTTACGTTTTGGCAAATAGAATCGCTAGACAATCGAATGGGTTCGAATAAGAGTTTTCCAGTAAGACCTCCCTGATATATACAGTTAACATAATTACTCACTTTACATATTCTCGATTTATTCGTACATGAGGTATAGTGAATTAGTATTATGATAAACACAATTATTAGCACACTATTTACATACGTAGAAAGAAGTTATATCCATATCGTTTCTCATATTAAAAGAAATATTAAACTAATTATACTCTGATTAAGAGGTCCTTCCATTTGGGCTTCTTCTACTCGCCTGTCTGCTTTGAAGATTTCTTTTCGCTGTTTATACGAGAACTGTCCAGATCTGAATTATCAAAATACGCCAATTTCTTTGCTGTTTATTCAAACTAATAAACCACTATAATTGAACATAAACGCTTGGTTTTGGATAATAAAAAGACAATGGAAAAAGATTATCCGTGATGAAGAATCCTTACCTGAAATAAACTAACGTTTTAGGGTAGATAGACCTACAAAAAGAAGAAAGAAAAAAACGTAATAGTGGATATAAATATACTCAAAAAGTATGAACTAGCCGTATTGTGACAAGATTATCTGAACAAAGAATAAACTAAAAAATAATCAATCGCATTTTCACTATAAGAGGTGTACCTAGAATAACAAAAGCACTAATCGTTATTTATGATAGATAAAAAAATATAAACATAGTAAAAATAAGCATCCACGGTATATTAATATTCATTCTAATTAGACTCAACCCTATTCATATAAACATACGATTACCTCAAATAATAAAAATTAATGCCACAATTGTACTAGTTCATCGATATAAATAAAGCACATTAGAAATAACTAGGCTCCGCGTATCTTAACTTATTAAAAAGCTCGAATGAATTCGAATGCTGTAGCACATTAAACTCCAGTCCTACAAAAAGTGTAGACTTATCACACAGTAGTTGCCAGTCGACTTCGACTTTAAAACGTAGTGAGAAAAGGCACTACGAGCGAGAAGAACTCATCGACACTAAGACCATGATAGAAAAGAATTAAAAAAAAATAGCTAACGGTAGATCAGTGTAAAATCTTTGCGGGAAAATCGCTAGCATACGAAACGCAATACTTAATATATATATATTTATAATATATAATATATTATAAAAATATATAGTCTATAGCCGTTATTTATATAATAGATAATAACACATCAAAAGATACTATGCGCCGTACTTACTCACGATAAAGCAACCTTAAAGAAAATCTTAATAATTAGATAAATTTCTACCAGTGTGTTTGCACAGACATTTTCGACAAAATATCAGCTAGATATCATGTATAATAATCATATTAAAAACTGACGGTCATAGTATATATATATATATATTATAATATTATATTACACATAAGAATAGATAAAACTCTATATTTAATATCTTATACGCGCTATCAAAAAGACTTTAAAAATACTAATTATATACATTAAACTTACAAAGAAAAGAAAAGAAAGAAGAACAAATTCCCGCATACTTATAACTAAAACAACCAACAACAACAACAAGCAAGAGAGAAAAAACAGGATGAGAGAATCTAGCGGGAACGTCGCTAGAATGAGCAACAGCGCGATGAATTCCCACCAGAGTGCAGACACT
>NW_020870575.1:20859-25859 GCF_003789085.1 Penaeus vannamei
AGACAGATTGATCAAAGGACAAATTTTAAAAGAAGCAAAAAGACCGACGTAGGCTGAAAAAATGCAGAAACAAAGATCCAGCAACATTACATAAGAAAATAAAGGAAATTAGTGGTCAAGCATCTTGTTCATCACCTGGATGCATTAAATAAGCCAATTTTACAAAGAAACATGGATGGACCGAAAATTGTGAAATCGGAAGTAAGGGCAGCAATGGGAAAAATGAAAAGAAACAAGGCAGCCGGCCCAGATGAAATTGTCACTGAAATGCTGACTTCTTTGCATGAGTTTGGAACTGACAATGGTGAAATACCTGAAGATCTTAGTCGATCAATTTTTATTGCTTTACCGAAAAAAAGGGTGCCATTGAATGTGAGCTTCACCGGACTATCAGCCTGATGAGTCACGTCATGAAACTGATACTGAGAATAATTATGGCTAGAGCTCGAAATAAGATTAAATTTTAAATCAGTGAAGTGCAGTGTGGTTTTGTAGAAGACGCTGAAACTAGGAATGCATTTTTTTATTCTAAGAATGCTATCAGAACGGGCAATCGAGATGCAAAAGGACTTGTACATGTTTTATAGATTATACTAAGGCATTCGACAAGGTGCAACATGCAGAATTGCTAAAAATGTTAGAAACATTAGATTTGGATGGAAGACATTCGCCTGATCCGAAATTTTACTGGGACAGACTGCCTGCGTGCGGGTTGGAAATGAACTCAGGGAGTACACCAAAATTGGAAGAGGAGTCAGGCAAGGATGTGTATTCTCACCTGACTTGATTAATTTATACGGAGAAATTATTTTGAGAGAGCTAGATGGAATGGCTGGCTTCGTAATCGGAGGGCATAATGTGAACAATATACGATATGCAGATGATACTGTACTCCCAGCGGAGTCGCAAGAAAAACTGCAAGATCTACTAGACAAGGTTGTAGATGCTAGTAGGAAGAAAGGACTGACCATTAACTGTAAGAAGACAGAATGCATGGTTGTTAGCAAGCGTACAAGTCCACCATGTGAGCTGAAAATTGAACAGGAAAAGGTTAAGAAAGTGCAGAAATTTAACTATTTGGGAAGCATGGTGAGTGAAGATGGTCAATGTGACACTGAAATTAGAAAGCGTATCGGAATATCAAAAGACACTTTTCAAAAGCTTGGTACAGTTTTTTTAAAGATCGCAGACTTGGTAGTGAAATAAAAGTTAGTGTATTGGACTGTTACGTCAATTCGGTTTTACTATATGGCAGTGAATACTGGACAATATCAGCGTAAATGGAAAAAAGGCTGGACGCCACAGAGATGTGGTTCTTTAGGAGAATGCTCCGAATATATATATATATATATATATATATAATATATATATATATATATATATATATATATTTTTTTTTTTTTTTTTTTTTTTTTTTTTTTACACCAGTGTGTGTGTGTGTGTGTGTGTGTGTATGCGTGTATGGATATACATATACTTCAGTTTATACAGTATATACATGCATTCATGAATGTATGTAGATAGACATATAGATATAGATGATAATGTCATACTCAAGCACACATACACACACACACAAACACACACATATATATAAGTGTGTGTGTGTGTGTGTGTTTGAGCATAACATCCTATCTCTATCTCTACATGTCTATGAAGTATATATATATCCATACACGCATACACATGTGTACATATATGTGTATATTATGTATAATATATGTATATATATATTATATATATATATATATATATATATATATATATATATATATATATATATATATATATATATATATATATATATATATATATTATATATATATATATATATATAATATATATATATATATATATATATATATATATATATATATATATATATATATATATATATATATATATATATATATATATATATATATATATATATATATATATATATATATATATATATATATATATATATATATATATATATATATATATATATATATATATATATAATATATATATATATATATATATAATATAATATATATATATATTATATATATATATATATATATATATATATATATATATATATATATATATATATATATATACTATATATATATATATATATATATATATATATATATATATATATATATATATATATATACATTAAACCTAACTCCGAATGTGATTTAACGCCCCCTCCCCCCCCCCCCCCGGCGCCGACCGCCCGCGAGAGGCGTTTCCCGTCCAAGAGGCGACAACGCGTCCTGCAGGCGAGGCGTTGGCGCTCACGAGCCAGCTGGCATTTGCTGAGCCACCTGTAGCCGTCTTACTCATAATCTTTATTGCAACTATCCTTTCTTATTTTATTTCTTTCCCTTTTTCCTCTTTCTTACACGCTTCTATTTATTTTTTTCTTATTTTTCTTAGTTTTTCGTTGATCAGATATTTACCCTTTTCTTGACTCTATTGTTGTTTTCTTTCCTGTTACTAATATTTCAGATATTTTTATCAATATATATACTTGGTTCCTAAACTCTGTACCTCTCTTTCTTAAATAGACGTCTCCTTCTTTATCTTCTTTTACCTCCTATATCGTATCCTCTCACCCTCTCCTTCCTTTATCACGTTGACTTCTTCTTACGTAATTCACTTTTAATTTCTCATCTTTCTGTTTCACTTTTCTTTCTTTAACCATTACTTATCCTTCCTGATTTCTCTTTCTTAAATAGGTATTTTTTTCTTCATCTTCATCTTCTACTTCTACGTGTTTGTACCTCTTTTTACACTTTCTTTATCAAATTCTCTCCTTATCTCCCTCCTTTATCACGCTGTATTTTCTCTTACACAGTTCACTCGTCCTTTGTTTTCTTATCTTTCAGGTTCGTTCTTTTGATTCTCCTTTCGAGTTATTTATTATTTTCATTTCTCTTTTCTCTTCCTGAAGTAGAAATTTTCTTTCTCTTTTTCCTCTTTCATACGATCTTTTTACCTCTTTAACTGTTCCTTTACCGTATCTTCTCTACCTCTCCTTCCTTCATCATGTTGGTATTCTCCTCCTACGCAATTCATTTGTCTTTTATTTTTTCATCTTTCTGTCTCTCTATTTTTTCTTTCGCGTTTTAACAATTGCTTATCCTTTTTGTATCTCTCTTTCTCAAATAGGCATTTTTTTTATATCTTCTTCTTTCCCTTCCTTTATCCTATCCTCTCACCCTTTCCTTCCTTGATCTTCTCTTCCCACGCAGTCATCTCGTCTTTTATTTCCTCCTCTTCTGCGTCAGTGACCCGTCATGCCATATCTGCGTCTTTTGTGTTTATCCGAAGTAGTATGACAGCGCATTGTATAGAAAAACCTGGTACATTAGGCCGTGGAGACTTGATATTGCAGATCGATTTTAGTTTTTTTTTTCTCCGAATCATAATTTTCATGATTACTATTGTTATTAGAACTATCTTTCTTATCATTATTATTGTTTTCATTGATATTGCCATTATTATCATCCGAACTTTTTCCACTATGATGGATTTATTTGTGGGAATGTGGTGATAAAGATGAAAAAGAATATTAGTGCTAATGATAACAAACAGTAATGGTAACAATAACAATGATGATGATGATGATGGTAATAATGATAATAAAGATAACACTACTACCACCATTACTACTACTACTACTAATCATAGCGATAATAATAATGATGACGATGATGATAATGATATTAAGAGCAACAGTAATGATGATTATAATGATGACAGTATTAGTAGTAACGATAATAATCATAATGATGATGAAATAACAATGATAAAAATAATGATGGTGAAGACAGTAATACCAATGTTAATGATAATGATACTCATAACAATAATAATGATATCAATAATGATCCTGATAATGATGATAAGATTAATAATGATGGCAATAGAACATTGATATTGATAATGATGATAATAATGATAACAATGATAATGCTGATATTAATGAGAATAATAATAATAACAATAATAATCATTACATTAATAGTAATAATAATGATTATAAATATGATAATGACAATATGAATGATAATAATGAGAATAATATTAACAATAACAACAACAAACATTAATAATAATTAATGATAGCAATGATAATAAAGATAGTAGTAGCTATGATGATAATAATAATGATTATGATGATGATAATAATAATGATAATAATAATAATAATAATAATAAAAAATAAATAATAATAATAATAATAATAATAATGATAGTAATAATAACAATAATAATAATAATAATAACTATGACAATGATAATGTTAATAATAATATTATTAATGATAATAATGATAACGATAATAATAATGGCATTGTCAATGAAAACAATAATAGTGATAATAATAATAGTTCTAATAACAATAGTAATCATGAAAATTATGATAATCAAATAAAAAGAATAATAATACTAATGAAGATAATTGTGAAGGGTTAAGTTAGTGGTTTCAAGTTTGTTAGTTGTCACCGTCGCTGTCGGGTTCATCTGTTCGCTGCCTCCGACTCGTGAACCCGAAGCCGCTCGATCCCTTAGAACCACCGGAGCGGGAGGCAGTTCCCCGAAGGTCAGTCACTCGGCTCCTGCCTTCGCTTCGCGCAATTGCAAGTGAGTTCTTATTACCTCCGTCGAGGTTATGTTTTTGGCCATGTTAGTTTGTTTGTTCGTTTGTTCATTTGTTCATTTGTTCGTTGGTTAGTAGGATAACTCAAAAAGTTATGAATAGACACTTCACTTCTATCAAATTTTGATGGTTTTCCGAATCATGATCCGGTTCCAGGATTGTTTTTATGATTGTCTCAATATCCCTATTACCCTGCCTCCGCTAAGATTACGTTTACTAGTACTTGAGAAATGTAATTTTAATGTAATTCTTAGTGTGAATATTTCTTTTGTATCAGTGACCTTGTTGCCTTGGCGGAGGTATGCACTCTCTGATTGCCTCTAGTTTGTAAAATGCA
>NW_020870575.1:48359-50264 GCF_003789085.1 Penaeus vannamei
TAAAGATTTAAAAAATGAATAAGTTCAAAGGACATTGTATATACTGGTATACATAATTATATATAATTATATACGTCTGTGCATTTTTTTATATATACATATGTATATATATTTGTGTGTGTGTATGTTTATATATATATATATATATATATATATATATATATATATATATATATATATATATATATATATATATATTTTTTTTTTTTTTTTTTTTTTTTTTTTTTTTTTTTTTTTTATACAGTATATGTGTGTGTGTGCATGTATGTGTGTGTGTGTGTGTGTGTGTGTGTGTGTGTGTGTGTGTGTGTGTGTGTGTGTGTGTGTGTGTGTGCATGTGCGTAAACACACTCCGATTCATTCATCCATCTGCCCAAGTATCAGATGCAAAATATTAATAAGCAAAGGAGCGCAATCATAATATAATCAAATGAAACCAGATCAAGAAAGTGAAAATTGGAATGATGAAATACGAACAAATAAAATCCTAAATTAACGGAAGATCATCCATTAACGGGAAAATTCGAAAATGATCGAAGAAACGAACCGCCATTCCCTTTGCCTAAGCCTTACGGTCCGCTAAAGTATTCGCTTCTGATAAATGAACGAGGGAAGTTTTTACAATTTCGTCTGAATTGTTTATCGGCGAGAAAGTGGTAAAGATAAGAGAATATATATTTTTAATATTGCCGTTGACAGATTTAGTTCACATACTCGCCTTGTTTAGAATATATCTCCATTAGAGTTCAAGTGAAATCTCACCCCAGGCGGAAAAACCCTTTTCTATGTGTCGTCTTCGCTCAGTTCGAATAGAATGAGGGAAGTTGCTTCATTTCTGTCGGGTTGATGTTTCCAACAGAATCTCAATTATTGATTTATTCATTTACATATTTACGAGCACAAGAAAACTGTTAAGAGACAGTATAGTACATGAGAACAAAACGAGAAAGGAAAGTATAAACGGTTACGCGTGAAAAGCAGAAACATTAGGTAAAAAGAAATACAAAAGCTCTCGACTTTCCGAGGCGAACTCTACTCCCTCCAGGCGCAGTAGAGTTTGCAAAGGAAATCATTGTTACGGAGGAAAACTTTGCCGTAAGTCAGGGAATGCCTCTCGGGCCAACGCATTTCGGTTGTGCTCGTTTTGGCTTTCTCATGATTATGGAAATCATTCTCGTTATGACAATTATTCCCCCAACTCTTTATGGTAATTTTTATCATTTATCTTTTTTCCTTAACAATGAACACCATAATGTCTACAGTTCTTGCTCAATAAACTTAATTACCAATCAAAATAATCATGACAGTGAGGAAGCAATCAATCACAACAGGTCGAAGATTTTTTTTCACTCTTTCTTCCTTTTCGTTAAATATCCTTTACTGTGGTCTACTTTATACAACGTCAAAGTTACACGTACAGTCGTGACATGTGTACATACAGTACATACTCAACATGAAAATGACAAGTCTGGAATGGAAAAATATGTCTTTATTCTCGCGAGGAAAGTGTGAGGTAATAACGAGGTTCCGTTGAGCAAGTGTGAGGGAAATGGAAGGGTCAGGATCCCCGCGCCCGCGATGGGGGTTTGGGTGACGTGGAACTTATTCTTACTTATTGCCCTTTTTGGTTTATTCACTTGTAAGTACCGTTATTTTCGTGCAAATACTACTGACCATTTTCTTTCTGTCTTTCTTTTTTTCTCCCTTTCTCTCTCTCTCTCTCTCTCTCTCTTCTCTCTCTCTCTCTCTCTCTCTCTCTCTCTCTCTCTCTCTCTCTCTCTCTCTCTCTCTCTCTCTCTCTCTCTCTCTGCTCGCTCTCTCTCGTCTCCTATATATATATATATATATTTATATATATTATATATATATATATGTTGTTTGTGTGTGTTGTGTGGTGTTGTGTGT
>NW_020870575.1:53881-56381 GCF_003789085.1 Penaeus vannamei
GTGTGTGTGTGTGTGTGTGTGTGTTGTGTGTGTGTGTGTGTGTGTGTGTGTGTGTGTGTTTGTATGTGTGTGTGTGTTGTGCTCTCTCTAAGGTTTAAGTTTCTATCACTATGACATAGAGTTTCGGCACAGACGTACAAACTACGGCTTACATTTTTTCATTGAACTTAACATTTTTTTCAAGTCTTTTTACTATATAGAATTCCACAAGACCTTTTAGGAATTAAAATGTTAAACCCAAACCTAATCCTTATATACTCTTTTGTTTACTTATACCCACCCACTATAAAACATTTTTTATTCTCTGTCTAACCTTCTACCTTTACAAAATTCTACATTCCTTTTCAAGAGGAACAAAAATCCCCAAACTGCCAGTCGATCAGCTGATATGTTCAAAGGTTCACCAAAGAACGACATGTCTCTGAACAGGGATTCCCGGCGGACCCTCGCCTCAGCGACCCTGCGGTCGTCGTCCCGAGGGCCTCTCTCCTTCCTCCGAGCAATGGGGCAATTAGCTCGGTCGTGGAGGCATGTTCGGAAGGAAACAGCCGAGAGCCGCCCGCCCACCGCCTTCAGCGTGTCTTGTTGTGGGTGGAAGGAGCAACTTTGCAGGGAAGTTACTGTTAAACCTTACGAGCTTCGTTGGGTCTTTGCAGCAGGGCCTTGGGAGATCGAGGCGACGTGTAAACTTTCTCACCATGTTAACTTCTACCTAAATGCTTGTGTATATATCTGTATCTAAATCTATCCCTCTATCTACATACACACGCACACACACACACACACACACACACTCACACACACACACACACACACACACACACACACACACACACACACACACACACACACACACACACACACATACACACACACACACACACACGTGTAAACACAAACACACACACACACATACACATACACATACACACACACATACACACACACACACACGTACGCAATATATGTGTGCATGTATGTGTGTGTGGGTGTGTAAGCGTGTGCATGTGTGCACATATGTGTGTATGTGTTTCAGCGTATTTTTTATGCGTATGTGTATATACAGGGTACATATTTTCAACGAGGGCGATGCCTAACAACCGTACCCCGAAGCGGCCGCGCTCGGAACAGCTGCTTCCGGCGCCCTCGATATCACTAGTCGATGTCGTCCGCGGAGAGGCCTCCGAGGTCCACGAATGCCTTGCTCTTTGCCCGCGAGAGACCTTCAACGTGCATTAGGGAAGTAGTAAAAAAAAAAAAAAAAAAAAAAAAAAAAAAAAAAAAAAAAATGATATCAATATATATATATTAATATGTCTACATATAGAAGGAGAAAATCATAAACGGGGAAGATAAAGAGAGAGAGAGAGGAAGGGAGGGAATAAGAAAAGGGATAAAGTGAGAAGGAAGAAAAGGTAAGAAAGAAGAGAGGAAGGAAAAGATTCCATGAGGAGAACGCGGCTGAACTTAATCTTCTGAAAGACACTTCACATCTTGCCTTTCTTCGTACAATGTGTGTACTTTACATACTGATAAGTATGTAAAGTACACATGTCTACGTACACTTGTAGAAACAGTTTCGAATAAACGTAAAGAAGAAAGTGAAAGAAAGGAAAATATATACAAGAGGAGTCTCATGTTTCCATCAACTTTGAAAATCCTGCCAAGTAGCATTCCCGTGATCAAAATTCATGAAAATATGCTTACAGAGAGTCGGAAAACTTCGCCAGTCGAGGTAATTCTGCACTCCCATGTCACGTGACCTCTAGCCCGGGGAAGGCCAGGCGAGGAAAACAGGAAAGAAAAAAGGAGAGAAGCGGCCGAGGCAAGGGCGCGGGAGGAGGAATAATAGGATCGCAGCACAGACACAGCATGCGCTTCTGTTGCTGAAGCGAGAAGCACTTTCACATCATTAACGTGAACTACACACAGAAAGATAGAAAATATATCACTAAGAAACAAGAGCCAAGGTGACCATCCCACTGCATGAAGCGCATTTCAGTAATGCGTTTAATGCATTCCTACGCTGCGTCAAAGTCCCGGAGATTTTTACGTTAGGTGCTTTCTAGGGAAATGAAGTCGGTTTCACCCTAAACCCTAACAATTGCCGTAATATTTCTAAGTATCTATATCCGCCTCGAGTTTCCAGCGACTCAAAGGCCATTTAAGAGTCAAACGTTCTTATCTGAAATTAAAGAACTCGAGAACCGTTAGAAACTGGTAATGCTGCCAGATTCCTTACTGTCCTTTTCTATCCGTTAGTTCTTTCATTTACTTGTTTTTGTTGTTGGTGTTGATTCATTCATCATTTTTAAAGCATTTTATTTAACTCCCTGAAGAAATAGGCTCGGTTTTGCCCATATGTAGCCGCCGGGGAAACTTTTAGCCCCCGGGGATTTGCACGTTATTAAAACGAAGAAAAGAAGCGATTTCTTTTTCCTCTCCCTCTCTTTCCTCTCTCCCTCTCCCTTCCTTCCCCCTCCTCCTTCCTTTCCCTCCC
>NW_020870575.1:68881-71381 GCF_003789085.1 Penaeus vannamei
TTTTTTACTTTGTTTTTTCTTCCTTATTTTCTGTCTGTCTGTCTGTCTGTCTCTCTCTCTCTCTCTCTCTCTCTCTCTCTCTCTCTCTCTCTCTCTCTCTCTCTCTCTCTCTCTCTTTCTTTCTTTCTTTCTCTTTCTCTCTCTCTCTCTCTCTCTCTCTCTCTCTCTCTCTCTCTTCTCTCTCTCTCTCTCTCTCTCTCTCTCTCTCTCTCTCTCTCTCTCTCTCTCTCTCTCTCTCTCTCTCTCTCTCTCTCTCTCTCTCTCTCTCTCTCTCTCTCTCTCTTACCCTCTTTATCGATAAAGGTGGTGTAAGAAAGAGGAAAAGAGGAAAGAGAAAGACACGGAGAGAAGGAGCGGGTAGAGAATGGGATAACTATGTGTGTTTGCGTGTGTATGTATATAATTACATATATAGATAGATAGATAGATAGATAGATAGATAGATAGATAGATAGATAGATAGATAGATAGATAGATAGATAGATAGATATATGTATGTATATGCACACATATTCACTCTTGCCACATTGCCCATTATCATTAGGGCATTCATTAACGTCTATCTACCTTTCTGATAGTCTATCTCTAGCCATCCCTCCTTATCGCTTTCTTCCCCTTCCCTTCTCTTCCACCTTCTCTTCCTCCCGCCATCCGCTCTCCTCCCTCCCCGCATTACAGGACGCAAATGGCCTTTCCTGAACGCGGCCCCGAAACGCATGACCCGGCCGCGCGCACAGCCACCCGGATCGACCCGAGCGAACGCAAGAGACCCGCCAACGAACGCATCCCTTTCTCTCGGACCTTAATCAGCGATGTAATCAAATTCCGCCTTTTCACTCCTCGGACGCAATAGAACGGTATCTACATAATTCAGTGGTTGGTTCTCTCTTTCCTTTGCTGTCTACCTTTTTTCTATTGCGGTTTAATGCGTTGTACTTTTGTTCCTTTCCTTCGCTGTCTTCTTCGGTGTGTATTCTTTTTGTTTTCTCTTTTTTTCTTTTGTAACCTCCTTCGCCGTGTTTCTTTCTTTCTTTCTTTCTCTTTTATTTCTTCTTTTTATTCTTCCTTGCTCAAGTCTTCCTCAGTATTTTCTTCCCTTCTTTCTTTTGCATTCTGCTTCGGTGAGTTTTTTTCACGGATCCAGGTAGAACACAGCTGACTGCAGGCATGCATATTCGGGTGTTTGAATTCAGTTCTAATTAAGAGTCGCGACGTGTTAATTCCTCCCCCTCGCACGCAAGTACATGCTACAACGTTATTTTCAACTACAACCCTTGTTTAATAACGGCTGGTGTTTGATTTGTATGCTTGCCCATTTTCGGGTATGATTATTATTAAGTGACATTCAAGTTTATATGCTCGTCTATCTTGAATATTCTTACCGTGCTTTTCTTCTCTATTTTCGTTTTGTCTTATTTTCATTTTTCGAATATATTCCTGCTTTCCCACTGCATATACTTTTTGCTTTTTTTTTCTAACGTCTGATTTAATGTAGAAAAGGTATGAATGAGACTGGATATCTTCAAAATAGAAGAGATGAGAGAGAGAGTGTAGTTTTAAGGTATACGTCTCTTTTACACTCCCCAGTGTAGCGCCCACACATTTCCTCCCATTATATGCTCCATGTTTTCCCTGATTCTGGGAAAAACATGTCGTCGAGAGAAGGCACTCCGTTATTTTAGATAATACAGAGGTTACTATGATCTAATTTAAACCATAGGGGTACCTGAGAGAAGGGTAATATCAAACAAATATATGTACTTAAAAACTTCTTGATACATCTACTCATAAATCATTACATGGACATTAACTCTTCTCTGCTCTCTCTCTCTCTCTCTCTCTCTCTCTCTCTCTCTCTCTCTCTCTCTCTCTCTCTCTCTCTCTCTCTCTCTCTCTCTCTCTCTCTCTCTCTCTCTCTGTGGTTATTGTTATGCTATCAGGGTGCAATACAGCATGTATTTAAAAAAATGACCTACTCAGATCATATATATTGCAAGCGTATAATATTTCCTAATTCATACATGCATGATACAATAACCCAAATACAATCTTTCTAGTAATAAGATTAATACATATTTATCTCATCAAAATATTGATTAGATATCCTTGAGATGATAGAGTGCCAGTGATATATAAGGTCCCTTAGATCAAAGAGAATGTATTTCGGGTAAAATAACAAAAACGATACTTAATAAGGCGAATTATTATGTTACACAGATTCATCAATCTCCTAATACTTAGTGTAATATAACATACGTACATAAAAAAAATCGTACAAAACTGACAAGATAAAAAATCTTTGAGAAAACAAGTAAGTACTACAACAACATACATAGCGAAAGACTAATTAAAATTGAAGCATGCATGACTTGCAACATAAGCTTCAAGACTAAGTAAATGATAAGTACAAAGGGGTTTGTTATATACGATTTTTTGGTCATTATAACTTCATATCCCTTGAACTAACTACGTCAGTTATGGAAAATTTCTGTTTCCTTTA
>NW_020870575.1:93881-96381 GCF_003789085.1 Penaeus vannamei
ACACAGTGCTTGCTTAAACAGTACAAGTAAACATTAATTATGACCAACAAAAGTAAAACTTTTTTTTCTCTCTCTTGTTTGACGTTCGAAAAAGGAAGAGGTTTCTCTGGTGCACAAACCGGTGTTTTTTCTGTGGGGCTCAAAAAAAAAAAAAAAAAATCGTGGGTAACATTTGATTTAATGTTATATTTTTTCAATTTGCTCCAGAACATTATAATTGAGGAAAGAATGATTCTACACCATTTATTCATTATTTTGCTTTATTTCGATTTTTTAATTTCCTTTCTTTGTTCCTTCCCTTTTGTATTTTTTCTTTTTTTCCTTTTTCTGTTCGTTTTCCTTTTTTCTTGTTTTCATTGTACTTTTAGTTTTTCATTTTTCATTCTTATTTTCTTTTTTCTTTTTCTTCTTCTTTTGCTTCTTCATTTCGTTTTATTTTTCTATTCCCTGTTTTTTCTTCTTTTTCTTTTAGCTTTATTTTTTCTTCGTTCTCTTTTCTTTTTCTTTTCTTCTCGATTGTTTTTTCTTCCGTTTTCTTTAATTTTCACTTTCTTTTTTCTTTTTGTTCCTTTTTCGTTTTCTTTTTCTTTCTTTCTTTTTCCTTTTGTTCCCTTTTATTTTCCCTTTCTTTTAATATTCTCTCTTTTTTCTTTATCTTTATCTATTTTTTTTTTTTTTTATTATTCCCCTTCATTTTCTCTTCTTTACTTTGTTTTACTTAAAAAAAAAATCTTTATATTTTTTCCTCTCCTTTTCATCAAGGCAAAAATAAATTCCAAATGATAGTGACTAAAAATGAAATGATTATGAAAATGAAATGATTATCATGGCCATCCCGTCGATTATGAAATAATCATCATCATCAATATCCAAAGTTAGAAGTATAAAATACAATATGACCCTTAATGCTATTAGGAACTATGCGATGACGAAGAAAAATGTATTGGTCGAATGTTAATTTTCGTGACTAACAGTACGTCATGTGGATTGGTGACTAACGATTCGTTGTAGCTATTCACGGAGAGTGTTTGTGCGTTGGCGGCATGTGAAGTACACTTGCAGTATAACGCATACTGGACTCGTGTTTTTTTTTCTGTCATATGACTTATTACTGGAGATGGTAACGAAAATTGACGTAGTAGTGATGTATTTCCTTTTCTTCCCTCCCTTCCTCTCTCTCTCTCTCTCTCTGTCTGTCCCTCTCTATGTCTGTCTCTCTCTCTCTCTCTCTCTCTCTCTCTCTCTCTCTCTCTCTCTCACACACACACACACACACACACACACACACACACACACACACACACACACACACACACACACACACACACACACACACACACACACACACACACACACCACACATCAATATGATACCAAAGACAAATATCGAAACCAGACAGCAAACATCCCGAATTTCTGACAAAGCGCGACGGTGGTTTCGGATCGCTTGCCCTCCATCCCGGCGCTTCCGTTCCTGCCTTTGTTGCTCGCGAAAGCATCCCGCCGAGCCGTCTCCGCGCCCCCCCCCCCCCCCCCCCCCGTCGCTCCCGCCCGGGCATCGCGGCATGACCAGCGGCCAGATGCGATTTGCATGCCGCGCAGGGAAGGGGAAATGTGGGAGATTTGTGCTCCTCCATTGCCTGATTTGTTGTCGATGTATATGCTTATTGAGTAGCGCGGTTGTGAGGGTGCGGCGTTAAGGGTGGAAATCGGCTGCGGAAGAGAAAGAGGATTGTATTATGGGTGAGTTTTCCGCTTCGGTTGGGATCTCGGTATGTAAAGCGATTGTGACGGGATGTTAACATGGCTGGAAGTGTGTGCCATTCTCTGACTGTTTGTCTGCCTTTCTCTCTCTCTTTCCTCCTCCTTCCCTCCTCCCCACATTCCCTCCCTCCCTCTTCCTTTCCTCCCCACGTTCCCTTCCTCCTTCTTTCCTTCCCACATCCCTTCCCTCCCTCCTTTCCAGACTTCCTCCCTCCCTCTTTCCCACCTTCCTTCCCTCTTACCCATCCTTCTCTCCCTCCCTCCCTCTCTTCCCCTACCCCCAACCCCTCTCCCTTAGTCTCAATACAGAGAGAGTGAAAAGAAATGAATCCACGACACCTTACTACAAAAATAATTACGGTCCATTTGCGTGTTTGCTCCTTCGACCGCCTGTTGCATATTTCGACCAAGGAATCGAAAAGTAATAACAAACAACTAACCGTTATATAAAGCCTCCTTGTGATTATTATGTTTCTTATTGGTTGATGTGTTGCAGTGATCTTGCATAAATTATATAAATTTGTATTTTTGATATATGTTTATTATTCATTGCCACCATCGTCATTTAAATAAGAATTCCATGAGACTGTTATTGTCTGGTATTTTAAATCATTACCAATATTGCTGTAACATCTTATTTCCGTTCATATTATCATATCTATTATAGATTATATTATCATTATCACTTATTATTATTGCTATTTCTCATTCACTTATTATTATTGCTATTATTCTC
>NW_020870575.1:111381-113881 GCF_003789085.1 Penaeus vannamei
TTATATTACACATACACACACACATTTCACATCACAAACTTACACACTCACACACACTCTATCACACAACACTAACCACACAACATATAAATCACACACAACAATCAAGCATCTACGACAAACACACCACACAATCACACCTACACTATCCACAACTACATAACACTAACATACCGTTATATATATATTATACCATATTATATCTATTATACTATAGCTTATTTAACTATTATATACATTATACTATATTTTACTCTATTATATGATAATACTAATACATGCATAAGCAGTTACGATTTCATACTACTACTGTGAGTATTTAAATTACATTTATTGAGGAAAATACATGATATGAATTATATAAATAATTGATACGTTTATAAAATATGTATATATTTAGTTTACAATTATAGAGTTTAGTAATTATTCTTTGGGTGTCCTAATGATAATTTTAACTTCCCCCTCCTATATTATATCCACCTACAGTACATACCACACTCACCATATGTCATATATAGGCATTACGTATGTCTGCTATATACCTCTTCCTCTTAACCTTAACCTCATGACCCCCCTCACTTATTAATATAAATATACCCACTTCCATAACTCGTATATATATATATATATATATATATATATATATATATATGTACACAAAACATTCACATAATATTTATTTTATTCCACTAGTTAACTACTTATTTCTCTATTATATATATCATACTAGTTTATATCCCTTATACAAGTGAACTAATAAACATGATATGTATAATACTGTATAAATATATGTATAATCATAATGTTTAATTAGATAGGGCCCTGATAAAAATATATTAGTTTTTATTTATTTAATTAGTAAAATACCGACATTATAGTATTATGTAATCTGTAATATAAAATAATGTGACTGATGTGATATAAGTGATATGGATGGGGTGTGTGTGGTGGTGTGTGTGTGTTGTGTTGTGGGTGTGATGTGTGTGAGTGTGTGGGTGTGGTGTGTGTGTGGTGTGTGGGTGTGTGTTGTGTGTTGTGTGTTGTGTGTGTGTGTGTGTGTGTGTGTGGGGATATATAGACATATAACTCTCTTTACCTCCCGTTCTCCCCCCTCCCCCCTTATCTCTCCTTCAAAGTAAACAGCATAAGAATGCGTCGGCGAGATGAGGAAGGTGATGCTCCGCGCGGCCTCTTTAAACGCTGAATTGTTTATGACCGGGTTATTGGACAGAAATTAGAGGCGCACCCGGGATGCCATAAGCTTAGATGTATATACTACAGCGTTAATTGCCTTCGCTGGAAAGAAACGGTTGTGCGTGTGTGTGACGGTTTTGGCGCGGGGGGGGGGGAGGGGTGTAGAGGGATGGTCTGAATGAAGAGGGAGGGAAGGAGGTGGAGGAAGGGAGGAAGAAGGAGGAGGAGGAGGAGGAATGAGGAGGAAGGAGGGAAGGAGGAGGAGGAGGAAGGGAGGGAAGGAGGCGGAGGATTAGGAAGGGAGGGAAGAAGGGGAGGAGGAAGGGAGGGAAGGAGGGGAGGATTAGGAAGGAGGAAGGAGGAGAAGGAGGGAAGGAGGAGGAGGAGGAAGGGAGGAAGGAGTTGGAGGAGGAGGAAGGTAGGGAAGAAGGAAGAGGAGGAGGAAGGGAGGAGAGGAGGAATGGAGGGAAGGGGGAGGAAGGGGCGGGAAGGAGTAGGAGGAGATGGAGAAGAAAGAAGAAGAAAAAGAAGGGTGGAAGGAAGGAGGGAGGGAGGCAGAAAGGAGAACGACTGAGAGTTCAGGAAAAGTAAAAAGACAGCACTTGCCTCGCGCAGTTACTTCACTCAGTCCAAAGCTCCTCTACTCCAGCATCCGCCCCCCCCACCCCCGGCGTCAGCATCCTCCCCACCGTCAGCGAGACAATTCCCGGGCTGCTGATGCTGCGAGGCGACGCGACCCGGCCTCTTCGGGTCATCCTCGGCCGCCCCCGCTGGCCTCCCCCGCCCCGCCCAGCCTCGCCCAATATCCCATGAAGGATCCCGGCGGAGTTTATGCAGGTTTTGGCGGGTCGCTGGGGGGGGGGGGGGGGCGGCCATTGCGAGGAGGCTGAGCGGCGCGGCGGCAAATCGGGGCTTCGGGCTGGCCTCCGTCGGGCCCGCTCGGGCGGCGGCCTCTTGATGGCTGCCGTGGACTCGCGTGGCTATTTTATGGCCCGTTTTATGGACAGTGTTTCCCCCTTCGCTCTTGACATGGAAAGTCGTTTATCAGAGAATATGCCGCGATGCCCCGAGATATTTGGGATGCCGGCATCGCGCGGCCAGGAAGGAAGCGCAGATTGCTCTCTCAGGGGCATTTTTCTTTTTTGTGAAGCCTGAGGAAGGCATTTCTTTCTTCTTGTGCAAAAGAAATTGGCTTTGCCCTTTTCTTACTTTTATAGATCTAATTGGCCACAAGAGTGTCAGAGAAAATGAATCTCAATCAAGCTCTCTTTCTCTCTGTTTCTTTTTTCTTCTTCTTTTTTCCGTT
>NW_020870575.1:143852-146352 GCF_003789085.1 Penaeus vannamei
CAACAACAAAACAACAATAATGGTCATAATAATAATAATAATAATAATAATAACAACAATACTACTACTTCTACAACTGATAATAATAATGATAATAATAATAATGATAATGATGATAATGATGATAATGAGAGTAATAACAATGATGAATCATGAAAATAATATTAGAGGCACTAAAATGATAGCAATGAAAATGAAAACAATGACAATAATACAAAAAGTGATGGTGTTAATGACACTAATGTTGATAAACTGTCATTATCAATACGACTAATAATGATAATGATGATAATGATAATAATAACAGTAATACGGTAATAACAACAGATCCCCAAAAGCAACAGTGACAACCGCGATAACAAATGAATTCGGGATAATACAACCCTCCACACCAGGAGGTATTCACGCCCACCGTTTACAACCGGGAGAATATACATGATGGGCAGCGCCACACCCTCCGGCGGCGAGCAAGACGGATGGCGGAGGGAGGCGGCGAGCCCGAGAGGAAGCCTCGGACGCGCGGGCAACGAAGGAGAATTGATGCTGCGAGGCCAAGGGAAGGGGGAGTCGTGGTGCTGTGTTGGTGTTGATGTTTACGCTGATGGTCATGTTGATGATGATGATGATTTTGATGGTGTTGGTGGTGAAGTTGATGTCTTATGATGATGTTTATGTTGATGGTAATGTTGATAATGATGATGATGATGATTTTGATGGTGGTGGTGGTGAAGTTGATGTCTGATGATGATGTTTGTGTTGATGGTAATGTTGATAATGATGATGATGATGATTTTGATGGTGTTGGTGGTGAAGTTGTCTGATGATGATGATGTTTGTGTTGATGGTAATGTTGATAATGATGATGATTTTGATGATGTGTTTGGTGGTGAAGTTGTCTGATGATGATGTTTGTGTTGATGGTAATGTTGATAATGATGATGATTTTGATGATGTTGGTGATGGAGTTGTTTGATGATGATGGTGATGATTTTGATGATGTTGATGATGATGGGTATTGAGAATAATATTATGTAATGAAATTGATCTTGATGAAGATATTGATAATCATGAAGAAGATAATTGTTATATTAACATCATATTCACGATATCATTTTCATCATTATTGCTTTTGCCATTATCATTCATGTTATCATCATTACTATTATAGTTGTTGCTGTGGCTGCTGTCGTGCATCGGTAAGCGCGTGGCCAGGGACCAAGAGGGCGGGTCACCCGGGGGCGTGTTCGAATCCTGCCCCAAGAGTCCGAGGTTAAGAGTATGGGCAAGGTAGTTTGATTAAGGTAGTTCCACTTCATCTTGATGAAAGTCCTAGTTGGCAATTTCCAAGCTAATCCCCGCCTCTTTGCTCTTATTCATTACAAACATTAGATATCTCTTTTATTTCTTTTTTTTTTTTTTTTGGCTTCGTTTTCGTTTATTTTTCTACCATTGTTATCACTAAACCGTTTTCTAAGAAAATGCACTGAAAAAATACTTACCATGAAATATCGCAAAGATTGACCATGTCAAATAATGACATCATCACGTTTAGCCAATGAAAGATACCACATATAGCTAGACACTTATTATCATTATTACCCATGTTCTCATTACAATTAACTCTGGTATTGCTATAAAATATCATTACTAACATTATTATACTTGTTATTATCATCATTATTATCATCATCATTGTTATTATTATAATTGTTGTTTTTGTTTTTATCATATATCGGCTTTAAATGTTACTAGTGTCATTACCACTGCTATAATTTTCATCTATTATCATTATCAGTTACTATCATCAAATCACTCAATTCGTACTTTAGTGATTACCATTACTATACTTCGTGTGTGTGTGTGTGTGTGTTAGTGATGCCCTTGTTTTTATTTAATCAATTATAGTCTCGTAAAAACGGCACTTCTTTCCCTCTTTCACCTTCACCTTTCTATATTTCGTCTCCCTTATCCTTTTCCTGTCTCACTCCGTCTTCCTTTACTTTTCCCTTAAATTCACTCCTCTCCTCCTTAAGGTCTGCCTTAATCTGCCGCCTCCTACTTCTCTCCTTTTCTCTCTCATCCCCCCCCCCCCCAGCCCTCCTTCGCTCCCTTATCCTCTTCCCTCCCTCTCCCATCCATCTCTTTTTTTCTCTGAGCTCAAGCTCTCTGCTCCCTCCCTGTCCTCTTCCCCGACCCCTTTTACTCCCTTCGTTTCCCTTCTGTTTCCCCTTCCCGTCTCCCCTTTCTCTTTAAGTCCCCTTCCCCTCCTTTCCCCCTTTCCCTCTCCCCTTCCCCCTTTCCTTCTCCCCTTCCCCTGCTGCCTTCCTTCCTAACCTCCTCCTCAGGCAGTCATGTAAATATCAAATGTGCATAAAGTGAAGGAATAGATATTTCAATGCATTATACTCGCGGCGGAGAGGAAGAGATATGAATGATAATACTAATAATAACAATAACAATGACGATATTGACAAATGAGTTAGAATAAGTTTGTCATTGT
>NW_020870575.1:148852-151352 GCF_003789085.1 Penaeus vannamei
TACAGCAAGTACCACGAATATTATTCCGCACAATATAGTTTTGAATTAGTTTTTCACGCCAGAAAGTTGAACAGACTCGCCGGCGATTCAGCATGCCGCAAAAATAAAAGTTGCAGTATCGGATTCATTGCAATCACATCAACAATTGTAATTTCTTTAAAACAAATTATTTTACGTTAGACATTAACATACATTCCAAAGCCACTTTCATCTCTCGCCGTGCAGCTGAAACCGTTAATGGATCCGAAAAGCTAAATCAAGTGACTTAGCGATGATGCTCTTGACGAGTCGACGGTGCAAGTGAGAGGCGCAGAGTCGAGGAAACGCGCTCGTCTTTACAAATGGCTGTCCGGTCTAATTCACTGCCTGTTCCATCTGTGCGCAGAGAAAAAACAACACTGTTCTCTCTGAAGACAAAGCTAATATTATGCGTCCTTTATCGACTTGCTTTTTCACGCTTTCGTCTGCATTCGGGTCTAAGTGGGCAAAGGACCTTGTTTTTCACTCTACATGCTTATTACAGACCATGTCCAATGCTTCATATCGTTTATACTGTGCTGCGAGATACGAGAAATGTCATGAGAAAAGCTCAACTCTTTCATTCATAAACGACATTTGTCACAAATACATTGCAATCAGCGGTCGTTCCAACTAGGTTAACGACCTTTTTTAATCTACTAAGCTACAAGACGGGAGCAAAGCCTGAGGTTAATGTTCCTAACAATTTATCCATATCTTAAATCTTTCGTGATTATACACACGGCTGTGGTTCATATAAAGAGAATGGAAATTTCCCCAGGTAGGTCCCTCGCACAACTATTTCAGGGTCACACGTGGCAGCGCTTCGCCAGATTTTTCGCCCGCCGAGCGCTGTCCCACGCGGCCTTTGGAAAATTTTGCATATTAATGTTTGCATGACGATTCCAACATTCAGCAGACGGATGGAAACGATGGCGGTACGAAAAGATTTGCGTTTTTATGAATGTCAGACATTATGATGATAATGACATACTCTGAGAAGAAAAAGGAAAAAAGAAAGAAAGAAATGGCAAGTAAACAATTTTAACATTGCTACTGCCACTATTAGTGTTCCTGATCATACTAATAGTAACGATAACAAGAGTAACAAACCAAGGAAGTTTGGCATTAAGTGTCCTGAGGATGATGTTGGTAACTAGGATTTTAGTAAATTATCAAAATAAGATTACGTTATTATTATTATTATTATAACTATTACTGTTATCATATTTTTATTATATTTATTGTTATTCTTATAATCATCGTTATTTTTATTTATCATTATTGCTATTCTTATCATCATCATCATGACCATCATCATTATTGGTATTGTCATCCTCAGTATCACCATTATCATTGTTATTTTTTGTTATTATTATTATGATTATCATCATTCTTACTATTCGTAGTAGTGCCATTAGTATTATCATTATTGTGATTGTTTATTTTTATCATTTTGATCATTATTATCACTATCACTATTATTTTTATGATAATAAGAATAATAATTATGATTATTATTAGTATTATCATCATTGCTGGTGCTATTATTACCATTACTATTTTTCATTATCATAATTATTATCATTGTTATTATTTTCATTATCATTATTATTATCATCATTACTATTGTTATTATTTTCATTATCATCATTACTATTATTATTATTATGAGTACCATTATGACTATTATTATCGTTATCATTATAATTATTATTATCATTATCATCCTCATTATCATATTATTATATTTATCCTCATTATAATTATTATCAATGTCATTATTTTTGTCATTATCGTGATTATTGTTATTGTAACTATTGTTATCGTTTTAAGTATTAATGTTATTGTAACTATTGTTATCGTTTTAAGTATTATTGTTCTTATTACTTTGATTATTATCAATATTGTTATTGCTGTTACTATCATCATTATTATTGTTGTTGCTGTTAGTGTCGTATTTGCTATTATTATTATCATTATTATTACTATTGTAATTTCTGTTATTAACATTATCATTATTGATATCCTTATCATTATCTTTTTCTCTGTCATCATCATTATCATTCTATTATTTTATCAGTATCATTACCGTTATCATTATTACCACTATCATTACTATTGTCATTATCTATATCATTTCTTACTATCATCATTAATATACTTTTCATTGTCATTATCATTATTTTTATCATTGTTGTTGATATTTTTGTTATTTTAATATTGATAGCATCAGTGTTTTTATTATCCTTATTGTTTTACTATTATTATTACTATCATCCTTTTTATTATAATCATTATTATTATCATCACCATTATAATCATTATCACCTTAATTATATTACTCTTACCATTGTTATCATGAATATTATCATTATTATGGTAGTAGTATTGCTATCATTATCATTATTATTGTTATTGTTATCATTAATATTATCAGTAATAGTAGTTGTATTACAATTGATGCTGTTACTAATAGTAT
>NW_020870575.1:161352-168852 GCF_003789085.1 Penaeus vannamei
ACCTTGGCTCTATATTTATTTGTGCTCTTAGTTAATAGTTCACATCTTTATTATATTTCATTTTGTTTTTAGATCATAATTTTCTTTCCGCTTTTTATGACAATTTTAGGACAGCCAAAAAGCTTGCTGTTTTTCTGAGCTTTAGAGGCCCTTCAGTGGTGAAGTAGAGTGTAAGCTTATGGCCACAAGAACTAAGGCAGTAAAGGGTTAAAAGATAATGCAGTTTAAATTACACACACACACAACACATATATATATATATATATATATATATATATATATATATATATATATATATATATATATATATATATATATATAATATATATTATATATATATATATATATTTTTCTTCTTCTTCTTCTTCTTTTTTTTTTTCTTTTTCTTTTTCTTTTTTTTTTTTAATACATATGCCGGACCGTCTTACCCGTTTTATTATGTATCTATGCCTTTGTGTGATTTTATTCTGGAGTACGGTATTTACAGACCGTACTCCGTTTTGTTTAATAAATATCGAGATTTTACTTGTGTCTTTGTTCCACATAACCCATTATGCTTATGCAAATCAGTCCAAAATTCACTCCCGTTCCAACGACGCTCGCCCGCATCTCTACGCGAGGGTTGCAGTGTTCCCTTTTCGAGGCTGCCGGTGAAGTGGCCGATCATTCAGTGGCTGCGAACAAGGCAGTACTTTTGAGAACAAGACTTTTAATCATCATTCCACTGATTGATGGTTAAGATTTAATGAAATAACAAAATTGACCGAGAATAAAACGAAATAAAAATAGGAGAAAATCCCGAGATCCCTCTGTCAGTATATTGAAGAGAATCAATTACACGTTTACTATAATCCTGAAGTCTTTTACAAACACTGCACGTATATTTGTCCTCTCTCGAACGCAATGCAGCGCCGTCCAGTGAGGCCCGAGGCAAAAAATGCCAAACTGCCTAATTATCTGCGAGACATTTTTTTTTTTTTTTTTTCTTGTCGATTTAAGATTATTAACACTGTCTATTCGGAAACAAAGATTCAAATATTTAAAACCGAGAAACAGTAACAAAAAACAGTGGATAAGGACAAGAAAATAATAAAAGAAAGACTACGAGCTTCATGTCGTTGGCGTTGTAACCTAATTTCAACGCCTATGCCTCCGGGCATCGAGTTCCCATTCTACTCAGCCTCGGGGCATCGGACTCGCTCCCTCTCAGCCTCTCAGCCTCGGGGCATCGGTTTATTCTACCAGCCTCATACTGCAGCCTCGGGGCTCGGACTCGCTTCCACCTCTCAGGCCTCGGTGCATCGGACTCGCTCCTCTTCATGCCTCCCGGGCATCGGACTCGCTCCCTCTTCTGGGGCAATGGACTCGCTCCTCTCAGCCTCGGGCATCGGACTCGCTCCCTTCAGCCTCGGGGATCGGACTCGCTCCCCTCCATCCTCCTCGGGTACCTCGCTCCGTCGCCTCCGGCATCGGGACTCGCTTTTCCTTCAGGCCCCGGGGCATCGGACTCGCTTCGCCTCTTTCGCCTCGGGCGTCGGACTCGATCCTTCAAGCTGCGGGCATCGGTACTCGCTCCTCTTCAGGCCTCAGCCTATCGGACTCGTACTCGCCACTCTCAGCCTCCGGTCATCGACTCAGCTCCCTCTCTAGCCTCCGGCACGGACTCGGCTCCCTCTCAAGCCTCCGGGCATTCGGACTCGCTCCCTTCAGCCTCCGGGATGCGGACTCGCTCTCTCAGCCTCCGGCACGGGACTCGCTCCACTTCTCAGGGACTCGCTCGGGCATCGGACTGCTCCCTCTCAGCCTCTTGGGCATCGACTCGCTCCCTCTCAGCCTCCGGCATCGGACTCGCTCCTCTAGCTCGGGCATTCGGCTTCGCTCCATCTTCACGCCTCCGGCATTCGGACTCGCTTCCCTCATGGGGCCCGGGGCATTCGGACTCGCTCCCTCTAGCTCCGGGCAATCGGACCGGGTCCTCTCGCCTCTTGGGCATCGGACTCTGCTCCCTCGCTCAAGCCTCGGCATCGGTCGCTCCTTCAGCTCTTTGGCATTCGGACTCGCTCGCCTCCTCTGCCCTCGCCTGGGGCATCGGACCTCGCTCTCTAGCCTTCCGGCCTGGGACTCGGGCTCACTCGCTCGCCTTCCCTCTCCTCTGCCTCCGGCATCGACTCGCTCCCTCTCAGCCTCTTTGGGCATCGGGACTCGGCTCGGGCCTCGGGGCATCGGACTTCGCTCCTTCTCAGCTCGGGGGCATCGGCCTCGCCCCCCTCCTCTCACTCCGGGCATTCGGACTCGCTTCCATCCTATGCCTCGGGGCATCGGACTCGGCTCCCTCTCGCTTCGGGCTCGGCTCGGCTCCTTTCATCGGCTCGGCATGGACTGCTCCCTTCGCTCCGGGCATGGACTCGGCGTCCTCTCGCTGGGCTGGATGCCTATTAGCTCCGGGCATTCGACTCGCTCCCTCTCAGCCTCGGCATCGGACTCATCGGACTCGCTCCCTCTCAGCCTCGGGCATCTGACTCGTCCTCTCGGCCTCGGGGCATCGGACTCGCTCCCTCTCAGAGCCTCCGGGCATCTCGCTCCCTCTCAGATCGGACTCGCTCCTCTCAGCCTCCGGACTCGCATCGGATCGGACTCGCTCCCTCTCAGCCTCCGGGGCATCGGACTCGCTCCCTCTCAGCTCGCATCGGACTCGCTCCTCTCAGCTCGGGGGCATCGGACTGCGCTCCCTCTCAGGCCTCCTCAGCCTCGGGGCATCGGACTCGGCTCCTCTCAGCCTCGATCGGACTCGCTCCCTCTCAGCCTCGGGGCATCGACTCGCTCCCTCTCAGCCTCGGGCATCGGACTCGCTCCCTCTCAGCCTCGGGGCATCGGACTCGTCCCTCTCAGCCTCGGGGCATCGGACTCGCTCCCTCTCGCCTCGGGCATCGGACTCGCTCCCTCTCAGCCTCGGGGCATCGGACTCGCTCCCTCTCAGCCTCGGGCATCGGACTCGCTCCCTCTCAGCCTCTCGGGCATCGGACTCGCTCCCTGCCCTCTTCTCGCTCCCTCTCAGCCTCGGCATCGACTCGCTCCTTCAGCCCTCTCAGCCTCGGGCATCGGACTCGCTCCCTCTCAGCCTCGGGCATCGGACTCGCTCCCTCTCAGGCTCGGGGCATCGGACTCGCTCCCTCTCAGCCTCGGGGCATCGGACTCGCTCCCTCTCAGCCTCGCATCTCGCTCCCTCTCAGCCTCGGCATCGGACTCGCTCCTCTCAGCCTCGGGGCATCGGACTCGCTCCCTCTCAGCCTCCGGGCATCGGACTCGCTCCCTCTCAGCCTCGGGGCATCGGACTCGCTCCCTCTCAGCCTCGGGGCATCGGACTCGCTCCCTCTCAGCCTCGGGCACTCGCTCGGGGCATCGGACTCGCTCCTCTCAGCCTCGGGCATCGGACTCGCTCCCTCTCAGCCTCGGGGCATCGGACTCGCTCCCTCAGCCTCGGGCATCGACTCGCTCCCTCTCAGCCTCGGGGCATGGACTCCCTCCCTCTCAGCCTCGGGGCATCGGACTCGCTCCCTCTCAGCCTCGGCATCGGACTCGCTCCCTCTCAGCCTCGGGGCATCGACTCGCTCCCTCTCAGCCTCGGGCATCGGACTCGCTCCCTCTCTCGGATCGATCCCTCTCAGCCTCGGCATCGGACTCGCTCCCTCTCAGCCTCGGGCATCGGACTCGCTCCCTCTCAGCCTCGGGGGCATCGGACTCGCTCCCTCTCAGCCTCGGGCATCGGACTCGCTCCCTCTCAGCCTCGGCATCGGACTCGGCCTCATCTCCCTCTCAGCCTCGGGGCATCGGACTCGCTCCCTCTCAGCCTCGGGCATCGGACTCGCTCCGCATCTCGGGGGCATCGGACTCGCTCCTCTCAGCATCGGACTCGCTCCCTCTCAGCTCTCGGTCCCTCTCAGCCTCTTCGGGCATCGGACTCGCTCCCTCTCAGCCTCTTCGGGCATCGGACTCGCTCCCTCTCAGCCTCGGACTCGCTCCCTCTCAGCCTCGGGGCATCGGACTCGCTCCCTCTCAGCCTCGGGGAAGCCTTCGGACTCGCTCCTCTTCTCGGCGGGGCATCGGACTCGCTCCCTCTCAGCCTCGGGGCATCGGACTCGGCCTCGGGGCATCGGACTCGCTCCCTCTCAGCCTCGGGCATCGGACTCGCTCCTCTCAGCCTCACTCGCTCCCTCTCAGCCTCGGGGCATCGGACTCGCTCCCTCTCAGCCTCGGGGCATCGGACTCGCTCCCTCTTCGCTCGCTCCCTCTCAGCCTCGGGCATCGGACTCGCTCCCTCTCAGCCTCGGGGCATCGGACTCGCTCCCTCTCAGCCTCGGGGCAAGATCGGACTCGCTCCCTCTCAGCCTCCGGGCTCGCCTCGGATCGGACTCGCTCCCTCTCAGCCTCATCGGACTCCCTCCCTCTCAGCCTCGGGCATCGACTCGCTCCCTCTCAGCCTCGGGCATCGGACTCGCTCCTCTCAGCCTCGGGGCATCGGACTCGCTCCCTCTCAGCCTCGGCATCGGACTCGCTCCCTCTCAGCCTCGGGGCATCGGACTCGCTCCCTCTCAGCCTCTCGGACTCGCTCCCTCTCAGCCTCGGGCATCGGACTCGCTCCCTCTCAGCCTCGGGGCATCGGACTCGCCTCTCTCTCCCTCTCAGCCTCGGGCATCGGGCATCGGACTCGCTCCCTCTCAGCCTCGGGCATCGACTCGCTCCCTCTCTCTCTTCGGACTCGCTCCCTCTCAGCCTCTCAGCCTCGGGGCATCGGACTCGCTCCCTCTCAGCCTCGGGGCATCGGACTCGCTCCCTCTCAGCCTCCGCCTCGGGCATCGGACTCGCTCCCTCTCATCGTCAGCTCCTCGCTCCCTCTCAGATCGGACTCGCTCCCTCTCAGCCTCGGGGCATCGGACTCGCTCCCTCTCAGCCTCCGGGCATCGGACTCGCTCCCTCTCAGCCTCCGGGCATCGGACTCGCTCCCTCTCAGCCTCCGGGCATCGGACTCGCTCCCTCTCAGCCTCATCGGACTCGCTCCCTCTCAGCCTCGGGCATCGGACTCGCTCCCTCTCAGCCTCCATCGGGCTCCCTCTCAGCATCGGCTCCCTCTCAGCCTTAATCTCGCTCCCTCAATCGGACTCGCTCCCTCTCAGCATCGGACTCGCTCCCTCTCAGCCTCGGGCATCGGACTCGCTCCCTCTCAGCCTCGGGGCATCTCCCTCTCAGCCTCCGGGCATCGGACTCGCTCCCTCTCAGCCTCCGGGCATCGGACTCGCTCCCTCTCAATCGGACTCGCTCCCTCTCAGCCTCCGGGCATCGCCCATTTGCCTAGTTTTTAGCGCAATGGGCGTTTGGTCAAGCTAGGTGTAGACGCGAAGGAGCGTGGACGGAGAATAATAATAATAAAAAAGGGGGGGGGGAAGAAAATGAAAGCAGGCCAAAGAAAGATCCGAAAAAGGAAAGCTGCGAAGGCGAGGGTTATCTGGGACACAGATGAGATTATATGGAAAGATGTGATTTGATTTCCTTTGATTGGATTGAGGAAAAGGATACACTGTTATCTTTCCCTTTTTCTGTCTTCTTTACCGAAGTGCGAGGCTGGTCAGCATCACACCAACTGATTTAACGTTAATTTGTAGTTTAATGACTATGAATGATGTTACTGTTCTGACACAGAATTATAAGATGCCTATTCGCCTTTCGTTATACATATATAATGAGACACTGTGAAATCCTGTTGTTTTGTTTTCACCATTAACGGAAGAAATACTTTTCCAAATGTCAAAAGCCTCACAGAAAAATCGTCTCTCGTAACTTGGAGCTTCAGAGAGCAAGCTGTAATGAAGTTTTAGATTTTATCTGTATAGCTCTAAGATTTCTTCCTTTTTTCTTGAAGTAAAGAAGGTTCTTTCGTTGGACTTTTGCAAATTAGATTTTCGCTTCATCTTTCTTTTATTTTTTCTCTGCTTTTTATGCACATTTTCCTCTCGGAATAGTTTTAAGAGAGCTCATCGATTTTGGTTTCGGTTTCTCTTTCTCTCTTGCTCTTTCTCGCTCTCTCTCTCTTTATATATACATATGTTTGTGTGTATATATGTTAGCTCCAGACTCGTCAGGCAGGGTAAAACACAACGTGCTGCAACTCTTTATTTTATTTGTTCCAACCTGTAAAAGTTTCCATAATATAGTTCACAGAAAGGTACATAAATGTAAATGTTGATATACAAAAGGACTGGTTAGCAATCCATAAATCACAGTGAGGCACATGAATGTAAATATTAAAATACAAAAGGGTTGATTAACAATCCACATCATTCACAGTAAGGTACATAAATGTAACAGTTGAAATACAAAACAGATAGGTTAGCAATGATCACAACCAAAATTAATTACATAATGTCCCATACAACGATAATGCAATATAATTCAAATAAACATAAATGCTTTATAGTAACCCTGAACTATAACATTAAATATGGAACTTTCAATCTCAACATTAAACCAATATTAATATTTTCCCCTTGAAGGTAGCATCTCACAACACATGTTATTGTCATTTCACAGCCATAGAACATGTTAAACGAATTCCTAAAGTCTTACCATCAAAACTCAAAACCTTGAATATTTTTAAGAATTACAAATATGATATACTTACAACATTGTCGGCACCACCAACTGCACCAAGACAAAGTCCAGAACTTCCATTGCGGCACTTTAATGTCTCAGAAGGGCACATTTACTGCCCTTTTGTATTCACTTTCACTGGAGTGCACAATTCCATGATTCTTATATTTGTTACAGCGATTCTACTCTCAAATATCAAAATCTTTGTCAACGGCCGCTTTCCATGTTCATTTGATTGTTGATCCCTCTCTTCTCCTCAAACCAACAGGATCTTATACAAATATACTTAACAGTACGTGATCTTATAAATTATTTCAGCAGTACATGGTTCCTCTCCCTTAAGTAATAAATCATTAGAAATTACAGTATTCCTTAATGTTCATAACAAAAAAGTCTGTGTATAATGGTTTATAAACATAAAACGAATATTCCAGATAATGGAACCACACAAAACAGAAAATGTAATTAAACATAAGGGGAAACTAATGTACTCAATACGATTCAAGAATCGTGTTACAATACACACACACACACACACACACACACACACACACACACACACACACACACACACACACACACACACACACACACATATATATATATATATATATATAATATATATATATATAATATATATATATATATATATATATAATATATATATATATATATATATATATATATATATATATATATATATATATATATATATATATATATATATATGTATATATATATATATATATATATATATATATATATATATATTATATATATATATATATATATATATATATATATATATATATATATATATATATATATATATATATATATATATATATAATATATATG
>NW_020870575.1:178852-181352 GCF_003789085.1 Penaeus vannamei
ACTCTAATAAAGCTAGCATGAAAGCTGTCTTACTGCACAACGGCAATGAAAAACCTTCAATGCCTGTAGCACATGACACTGGCCTTAATGAGACTTCTGAATCCATGGATCCTGCTAAGACTCATCAAAGTTGTATCATTACTTCTTGGGTTGCAGTTGGGCTACACAAAGCATTTGCTTTTTGTGCCTATGGAACAGCAGAGATGGCAAGAACCACTACAGAAACATGATTAGCCATCTAGAACTGATGTTGTTGGTAAATATAATATGAAGCACTCAGCACTTATCAACGCTCAGAGAGTACATCTTCCACCACTTCACATTAAACTTAGCCTTATGAAGAATTTTGTGAAGGGCATGGATCATCAAAATAGTGGTTTCCAATACTTAAAGGATAAATTCAGAGGAATATTGACAGATGATAAGCTAAAAGCTGGAGTTATCACTGGGCCACATATCCGCAGTGTCATCCGTGACTCATCGTTTCCATCTAGCCTAAATGTAATGGAACTGAGTGCATGGACATCGTTTGTTGTTGTAAGAAATTTTCTTGGAAATCACAAAGCTGAAAACCACTATGAACTTATAGAAAACGAATGGGATTCAGAATGTCTTTGAAAATGCATTCTTTAAATTCTCATCTTGACTTCTTCCCGGCCAACCTTGGGGCTGCAAGCGACGAGCATGGTGAACGCTTCCTCCAACAGATCGCCGTTATGGAAAACAGATATCAAGGTCATTTTAATCCAAATATGATGGCAGATAATTGTTAGTGCCTGCAGAAAGAGAGTTCGTCATCCTATAAGCGACGAAAGAAAGGAAACATCAAAGTTTCGCTTAAGAACAGGAATGCCCTTCTTCAACTAAATGCTAGTGCGCTGCGGGTGGATGGCCGGGCGCAGGGCTGGCAACTCCGCCAGCGGAACGCCACTGTCTGTCTTAAGCCAGAAAAGAGGAGACACACCCATGCTAACGTAATTACTTAAATATGCCTAAATAAACTTTCACACGGAAGAGTGGTTTAGATTGCTAAGTCGGTGAGTAAAAATAGGGCTACAGAAAATCTGGACGTGATAGAGATATTTAGATACCAGATCTGAAATCAGCATCATCAATCTAGTAGGAATCAGGAGATCATGTGTTTGTAACAAAAACAAAGTCGAAATTTGTTGCCTAGTGTAATATTATTATCATTATCAGTTATCACTACTATTGTTTTATTGTCATTATTCTTATCATCATTATTATTATCATTATTTTCATATTATCATTATTATTATCACTATTATTATTATCATTATTATCATTATTATTATGATTACCATTTTTTCATCCTTATTATAATAATTATTTTCATTATTACTATCATTACCATTATTAGTGTTATTACTGTTATCATTATTGTTATTGTTAGTAGTAGTAGTATTGTGGTTATTATAATTATTACTATTATTAGTATGACTCTTACTATTATCACTATTATCATTATTATCAATATTATTATTACCATCATTATCATCATTATTAATATTACTACCATTATCTTTATTATTTTCATTATTATTCCTTCTATTGTTATCATTGTTGTTGTTGTTATCGTTATTAATGTTATCATTATTATCTTTATTATCATGTTTATTATTACTATTGTTATTATTATCATTGTTGTTTAGATTATCATTATAGCCATCACTATTATTATTGTTATTATCATTGTTGTTGTTATCATTATTATTATTATTTTTATCATTATTACTCTTAGTAGTAGTAGTAGTAGTAGAACTATTGCCAATGTTATCATTAACATTATCATCATGATTATTATCAATTCTTTTATTTTCTTCTTATTCTGATTTTTACCTCCGTGAAGCAGGTTATGAGTCTAATAATAATTATAATAGGCCTTATGCAATGGGGAGGTAGAATGCTCAGTGAAACAGCCCAACTGCATGACCAGGTGTCAATACTGCCGCCGCATCACAATCCATTTCTAGACTATTTTGCCGCCGATAGTATGAAAATACGATGTTTGTAAGCAATGTTTCCGATACATGACAATTGTTGGCTAGTGATGCGTTTAGTTAAATTGACATTTCCGCCTGACGAGTGGCTGTTTCCCCGAGCATTTTACCTGATATCAACACAGGTTTATCAATTGCGAAAGCATATGGGATTTATCGAGCCAACCGCAGTTTACTCTGTTCTGCATTTACCCCCACTTGTTTCTATTTAGATTACATTTGGCAAAAAAGCAAAGAAATTAATGAACATTCTTCATTTGAGAATAATGAAACTTTTTCTTCATCCAGATTTTTAAAAGAATTTTTTGAATTCTAATATATTTGTATTGTATTGCAAGATTCTGAATGGTCCTCACAATCAGCTCCGTAGCTACGGAATGTTAGGTTCCTGAGCGAAGTCAAAATGCGGTGATTAAGACTGTCATATTACAGCTTTCCTTTATGACTATCCTTATGGAATTAGCTTATCTAATTCATGT
>NW_020870575.1:188852-191352 GCF_003789085.1 Penaeus vannamei
GATTGTAGCAACTACTGTAGTTTGCAGTGCTCAATATACCAGGCATGGTTTTCACCCATATTCTTCTGAAATGGATCCATGACTACCTACTAAGACAATAGTGACTGATGCAGCGTGGATTCACTCCTGACAAGTCCACAATAGACTGCATCCTAGAGCTTTGAGTCATTGTGGAACGCTGTAGTGAAGTCAGCCGTCGGCTGCTCGCAGCCTACATTGATCTCAAGACATTCCACTCAGTGCATTGCAAATCACTTTGAGAGGTGCTGAGACTCTGGGGATTCTGACATGGATTATTGTTTTAATAGCAAGCCTGTATACCGGTACTGAAAGTACTGTAAAATGTGCAGGCCTGCCAAGCTCTTTCCCTGTCTACTCAGGAGTGAGACAATGCATGGACTGGATATGGGCCAGAGCTGCGATCCAAAGTCATTGTGGAACAACACTGGGCAAAATCGAAGTCACAGACAGACCTTGATTTTGCCCGAGTCTCTGGAATATCTGATGGTGGCTCTTGATGCATTCAGCAATGAGGCAAAGCCCCTAGAAGTCTCCTGGACCAAGACCAAGATCCAGGATTTTGGGCCCTGTTATGGGAACATGCAAGCAGTGAGGACATTAAAAGTCACAGAGAGCTTTACATTCGTTGGTAGTGCAGTTCATGTCTCTAGGCTCTCAGAACAGGAAGACAGCAGATGGATTTGTCTGGCAGCAGGAGCCATGAACTCAGTGAACAAGAGAATTTAGAGGTTCTGGTGCCTTTGCAGAAGTAATTTAGGTGTTTTCAAGGTCTTGATACTACCAGTTATAATCTATTTAAGCTAAACCTGGACATTATCTATTGCTTTAGAATTACATCTCTAAGCCTTTTGAATAAGTGCTAATGCTGGATCATGGGGGTACAGTTGGCAGGACCATATGTCCAATCGACAGCAATGTGAGACTGGCATGGGACCTGTTTATTGCATAATCCATTATCACTAACTTAAGTTATACGGGTACCTAGTTCGTTTCCCAGTTGACCCTGCCCATCAGGTTTTCTATCCATAAGAAAATCCTGGGTGGTGGAGGCCCATGGCACGACCTAGGAAGTCGTGGTTCGGGTAGCTCAACCAGAACTGTCAAAAGGAGCTAGAAATGGGTCGAGGTCCTGCCTGGTTGATCGCCATGAGGGACCCTTGTGGCTGAACCAAAGAGTGGATGCAGCTATACACCCCCATCAGCATTAACTTCACTGACTATTTGATATATAAATATGAATACATTATATATGTGTGTGTGTGTGCATATGTATATACATATTGACTTATATTAATGTTTGTGTGCAAATGTGTGTTATATACATATGTCTCAATACATGCACATATATAGAATAGAATAAAATATGATAATTTCGTAAATGATTTTATATATATATATATATATATATATATATATATAATATATATATATATATATATATATATATAACACAAATGTTTAAATGTACTTGCTTGCATGTGAGTGTGCCTGTGTGTACCTCTCCGGGTACGTGTCCCCTGCGCTTGCCGCCAGGTCCTGACAGCCGCTATTTCGCTGCTATTTCGCTGTTCTCGTAAAAGACCGGCGTTCTATAGAAGCGTAGCAGGAATTCGCCGCCGCCGCCGCCGTGGGAATCCGAACGGCGCGCCATCGTATCAGATCCATAAACAGGCCGACGCGCGTTCAGCCTCCCCTGCGGCCCTGCTTTGCTTTTCAAATGAACCGAATAAACCTTCGTGTTCAGGAGCCACAACAGGGTCTGCGAAGGAGGGAGGGAGGGAAAGAGAGAGAGAGGGAGGAGGAGGGGGAGAAAGAGTGAGAGAGAGGGGGTGAGACAGTTAGAAGAGAGGGGGGGAGACAGTTAGACAGAGAGAGACAGAGGTTAGAGGCAGACAAACAGAGACACAGATAGGGGAGCATACTGTCAGTCAAAGGCGGAGAGGTATAAGCAGAGGCAGAATGCTCGCAGGGTCGAGGAAAATGAAAGCAAAGAATGAAGAGGCAATTATCTGTTACTCTTACCTTCCATTGAACAAAGATAAATTAAAGATGTAAACACAGGAGCTAACCACCTGGCACATTTCCGTCAACGGTGCGCTTCTCTCATCACCCTCGTTTATTATTCCTTCCTTCCTGTACGACGTGTTCGCCGGCGTCGAAGCAGGGAACGCGAGACAAAGAGAGTGTTCATCAGAGCTAGGTCATTCACATCAAAACGAGGGTCGTGTACATACGACCACAAGGATGCTGACCTTAGAACGACGAGTGATGGTCTTTGTAGAAAATACAAGAGGTATGAATAAGAACCAATAACTTCACAGAGCAGAAGATAAAACGTCGAAATGCGTGAGTTATAGCTCTTGTTCTGTGAAGTTACTTCGTTCCCATTCATAACTTTCCTACATGCAATTCTGCACGAAAACTAGGCTGAGCTTTCATCACGAGAGGTTGTGGAGTGACGCGGTTTTCTCTTGGCTTT
>NW_020870575.1:206352-208852 GCF_003789085.1 Penaeus vannamei
GCAAATTTGTTTCCCGCGCGGAAATGGCCGATGTCCCCCTGAACGTGCGAGAGTTTAAGGAGGAAATTTGGCGTAATCTCACGGCATTCCTGGAGAAAGTTGTCTTAGAGGAAGTTACTCTATTTTGAGGTTAATAAATTAGCGTGTTAATTACATTTTCCTATTTTGGTTACATTCAAACATTGGATGAATAAGTAACTGACGACCTAAATAAATTCAAATGACTAGAATCACGAGTAAACGTCTCCCAGAGTTGCAATATCTCCTTCATCCTCGATGCGGATCCTGATATCTCGGAATCCACATGTTCAGTCAACAGCTCATGCAGACGCGTGTTTACTTTCACACAGAACTGCTGCCAATACCGCTAGAAACACAACGGCGGATCCATTACTTGTCGATTCGCATTATGGACTCGTTGCGTCTCCCCGAGCGATGAAAGGAGTGGAAACAGCGGCCTCCAGCGCAGACCGGCAAGGTGACCCGGGGAGGGAGCGACCTCAACGGAACGGCGCCACAGACAGACATTGGAGACGTGAATGACAAAATTGAAATTAAGCACAAATTTCTTGGGTGGCAAAAGGAAATGTTCAGGTGGCATTCAGGGACAATCGTTTCACAACCAGGAAACGGTTTGTACACAGTCGCGAGGGATTAGAAGAGTGCTTTCGGAATGATGATGTCTAGCAGTGCTTCCTCTCTCGCATAATCAGCGAGACAGAACTGTCGAAAATGTATTCGTCTCCTTAACAGCAATGTCATGTATGTAGAGTTACGAGCCTGTTTGCAGGTTTCAGTATTTAATGTTTTGTTATAAAAAAAATGTTGAGAAGTCACGAGACGAATGGTATCGTGTTAAGATTAGGCATGTAATCAGTTAATCAGTCTTGTCATAGAGCGAATGATTTGAGAATCATCTGCAGTGACACCGGGGTCACCCCTGAACACTTGCCTCCCTTGATCTCGCTGACGCCGCTCTCGACGAGCCGTTAATAGCAAGGCTGCCTCGTCGCCATCCCGGACAACTCCTCTCCGAGCACCTGAATAAATCCCATTGCCTCTCGCCCTTTTCCCGGAGTCCGGCTAACCTTTGCGGAGAAGATGAGAAGTTGGGAGCTCAACACCTGCTTCGTCTCCAAGGCTGTCGTTCAGCGGGATGTGTATTTTCGGGTCTCTTTCTGATGGCTGGAGTTTAATTGCACTTTCTTGGGGTAAAATTATTAAAAACCGTTACACCTGACATTTATATTGTATAGGGTAACAAATGGATGATTTGCTTAAATAATAGTTTTGCGTGCAAACGTAAATTTACACAACATACATAACATCTAAATCGCTCCACAGTTAGTCATATTTATTTTAACTATAAAACATATTACCGACAATGCACCCAAACAAGCTGTTTATAGGCTCTTGAAAAGGCAGCACACGTAGCACTTCCCTCATGAAAGTTTTGGCTAAAGACACCGCGCCGAGTGAATGGCACTTCCCCAAACTGGTTCAGCGAGCACCGGGGCGGGGCCGCGCTCCCTCGCGCCGGCAGCCCGATTTGCTGCAAATGCAAGCCAGAACGGAGGGAGCGAGGAAGGAGGGAGGAGAAAAAGGGCGATAATGATAAAGCAAGATGATGAATCGTAAATTGAGTTGGGTCGAAAAAGGATAAAGGGTGAAATAAGGTCGGATAGGGTGAGGGTGAGGGCAGGGCCCTCATGTTGGCAGCAGAAGGACAGAGGCAGGAGGGAGAAGGAAAGTGGATTAAGAGTGAGAGATGGTGAAGGTGAAGCAAGGGCTGAGGAGGGGCAGGAAGACCCGACGGAAGGGAGAAGAAGATCGAACTGCGAGAGGCGATCAAAGAAACGGAAGTGATTAAACTCAGAGCAGATTTAGGCGCAGGAGAAGGGCGTGAGAGCGGTGGGTAGGATGAGGCTCTGGAGGGTGGGAGGGAAGGAAGGATAAAGAGGGAACTGGAATATTAGTGATAATATCTGGGAGAATCTTGTGCAACGAGAAAATCAGCGAGCGAGAAAAAAACGGGTGCCAAAGAAATGGAAGTGAGGAAGTGAGGGAACAAGTAGAGTTTTTACAGGAGCAGCGGAAGACGTCACTGGCCGCACGAAAGCTGGAAGAAGGACAAAAAAGAGAAACGTGGTACAGAAGAGCAAATACTCGAAGTAACGAAGAGACGGCGGCAATACGGGAAAAAATCTTAAATAACTGGAGAAGGATGTGAAACGGAGATTTAAAAGGTTAACAGATGATATTAAAAAAGGATATCAGTGAAATCATACTGCAAAACCACGAGACAAGAAGGACAAGGTCAGAACATTTCAAAGAAATCTCAAATGTAAAAATAGAAATATCGGGGAGTATAGGAATTTCATGTTATTAGGTAAAGCTGAGAAGCAAAGAAAAAACTCGAAAACAGAGCAACCTCCCCCCCCCCCGCCGCCCCCTAATGCCTCAATAGCATTGCCGACAACTTCAAACAGAAGGAACTAGA
>NW_020870575.1:241352-243852 GCF_003789085.1 Penaeus vannamei
TCATCATTTTTATTATTATTATTATTATTATCATTATGATCAATATCATCATCATCATTATTATCATTATTATTATCATTATTATCATTATGATCAATATCATCATTATCTTAACTTGTATCATTAACATCAATAATATCATAATTATTATATTTGACATTTATAACTCTCTTAATATCATTATGATTACAATCATCATTAGCATCACTATCATCTATCATCCTAATACCTCTTATTACTCTTTCCACCAACGTCACATAATAACAGCCAAGAAATAACCAGCAACCCAGAGTTCAAGCCACGCCTCCGCACTTACGTAACCGAAGCCAATCAAGAGCGCTCTTAGGCCGAAAGGACATTGCCAGCTCTCAGTCGACCCGATAACCCTTCTCCGAATCACTCTTGGCATAGAACGAACATCTTGGGCTTGGGATAAAACTTTGGATATGGGTTCAAGGGAATCTCTGGTGCGCTTCATCTCAGAAAAAAGAACGTTATCATTATTGTTGCTATCATCATTATTACTATAGTTGATATTATTAGCATTATAATTATTATTATTATTATTATTTATTATTATTATTATTATGATTATTAATATTATTATTATTATTATTATTATTATTATTATTATTATTATTATTATCATCATCATCATCATCATCATCATTATTATTGTTATTGTTATTATTATAAATAGTCTTCTTATTATTTCTATTATTACTATCCTTATTAAAAACACCATTATTATCATTATCACAATTATTATTACCATCATCATTATTAGTCATTTATCACTATTTCCCTTTTCATTACTATTTTTATCATCATTGTTACTGTAATTGTGTCCACGAACTAATTCTTGGCATTACTGACTATTTCAATTGCCAACAATATCTCCAGCATAATGACTGCAGTTAGTCTACTATTAGAACTCTCTTAGACTTGAACTCCTATTCGATCGTGACTTTCCTTTTCATTTACCATCTTGAGCGCCAACAAAGGTACCGACTTGGCTACCCAGGTTACGTTATTATTAACTTGTCTTGTGTGTGAGGGTATCTGCCAAGAGGCCTCTCAAGAACAAACGTCAAAGTGGTGATGTCAGCGAAGCGGGTTGAAAGAATGTGGGTTTGGGTACGTGAGCCCTATTTACCCCATAAAACAAATGCAGCCAAAAGTATATATTTATATTCCTACAAGCCCTCAAGGAAGTGAGGGCGTGTCTATGAAATGGTGGTGTAGCAGTTTTGCCTCGCACGGTTTCACAAATTCAGTTTTCAGTATTACGCAACACCAGCTTTCCCTGTTGTAAGGAAATCGTGAGGCAAGATACAAACCTTTTTCTGGCTCGTTGCCATTTCACTGCAAGATCCCTGCGAGGACACACCCAACATACGGTCGGTCTTAACACTCGTTTGATCAACAGAAATCAGCCCCTTATATAGCATGGGTTTTGATATATACTTGGGAAAAGGATATATTGATGATACACAATTCAACAGCGTAGTGTAACTCATTAAAGATGGATATAAAACAAAACAGTTGTAAAGATTGCAATTAAAACAATAAATGTAATAAAACAAAACGGAGTACAAATATTTATGGTAAAAATAATCTAAATGAGGATAAAAAAAAGTGCCAAAAACTTTTATAATTCATTAAAAGCAAAGGAAAAAATGAATAATAATAATAAACGTAACACATTCTAATGACGATACAATTAAAAATGCAGAGGCAGAGCTACAGCTTCGTTGGCCGACAGCAAAATGCAAACATCCAGATTTCATTATTATATTCAACATTTCTATTTACAAAAAGGCAAGGCAGGAAAAGGAATAAAGGGAATCCAAGGGGGAAACGTCAGGCAACCCGTCTCTCGTGGCTCCTCCAGGATCAGATTTTCCGTGGCCAGATAAAAGGACAGGATTTACAAAAAGGGACGCATTAGGGTCGTCGGAATGAAGGGTAAAGATCTAGAATAAGGGGACAGCCGTGCAATCAGGAGAAAGTACAAGATAGAGTGAATATAAGGGAGGGCCTTGATGGTAGGGGTAGTTCTGTAGAAGAGTACAGACATTGCTAAGGGTATAGAAAAGGTATGATTGACAATGAATATCTTCACAATACAAGAGATTATTTGACAGGTTTCGATTACATTTTCGGAACCGCTCAAATACATCTCTTGTGAAGATATTCATTCTCATACCTTTTCCACATCCGTCAATATGAATACGGTTCATGGCGAAGGGCCAGGTTGTTTCACAGAAAGGTATATAGCAGTAAGAATAAGGCAATACGGAAGTAATAAGAAGAAAGAAAACACAGAAAATTAAAAAAGAGAAGGTAAATGTTACAACTAGACAAAGCTAGACTAAGACAAAGGAGAATCAAAGAGAGGAAGAGAAAGTGGTAAGAAGGACAGACAAATAAGGAGAGCATGAGTAGGAGAGAAAGGGAAGAACTGAAAAATGATAGAGAGAGAGGTAAGTGAAAAGTG
>NW_020870575.1:253852-256352 GCF_003789085.1 Penaeus vannamei
CACCAATATGTATATATATATATATATATATATATATATATATATATATATATATATATATATATATATATATATATATATATATATATATATATATATATATATATATATATATATATATATATATATATATATATATATATATATATATATATATATATATATATATAGTATATATATATTATATATATGTATATATATATATATATGTATATATATATATATATATACTTACTCTGTGTGTGTATGTGAGTGTGTGGAGTGTGTGTGTGTATGTGTGCGTCCGTGCGCGTAGATATACATTACACTCATTGGTAGATGAATGGCAAAATCTGTTAAATTGAAAAAATACATAATTAAATAAAAACATAAAAAGGTTTCCTGGAAGATGAGACATCAGTTTCAAAATCCTCCTGGGCCTCACTTTCGTTCCCTCCATGGACTCCTCTGCCTGGTGTCTCCCTCTCTGCTTCCTCTCCCCGTTTCGGCTCCGACTGCAGTCCCAACGGCCGAAGTAACAGCTTTTCTTCCCTCTGCCAAACTACATGCACCGCTTATCGCTTCCTTGTCTGCCTTCCTTAATGCTGAAATAATGTGGTTGATCTTAATTCCGTCTCCCCATCTGACCTTAATATATATTTGACTCAGTTTGATCCTATAACTGCTTCTCTTGCTGGGTCTTATGAGAAGTTGATTTTCTGTTCCCTTCCTTGTGACGGCTATGTGTTGCTTTGGTTTTCAGTCTGATTCCTTTCTTGCCAGTGTGCTTAATGACAGAATTACACTTGTTTGTGTAGGTCAAGTATGAAGTAGGTTCCCGATCATTTTTCTGAATGTTATTATTTTCCTTTCAGGTTCCTTGTATTGTACTTTTGTGCCAAAAATACAAAATATCAAAATAATACATATAATCATTAAAGAGAAACAAGACAGTGTACAGTGTTTCCTTTCTACCAAGGAGGTTCAGAAAGAATTTATGTAAGGCCCAACGCAGTGCTCGCAACAAGTGTATTCTGTTTCACAAGAGGAATATCCACTAAAATCCAAATCTGATTAATATTTGGTAATTATAGGAGTTTGCAAAGGTTTCTTTAGGGAATGCTTTAACAGGAAATTAACAGATCCATCGATCGATTCAAAATATGCAAAGAGGAAGAAACAATTATTGACTATTTTGCAAATCTTGCAGCCGCATTAAAACGTCAATTTCCTATTTCCTATAAAGATTTTGTCATTCTTCTTCCAAGATCTTTTTCTCCTGAGTAACAGAGACAATCTCTTAAACAAAGGCTATGAGCAGTTCCCCCAAAGTCTTGCTAATGCTGCATAGGTAGGATAAATCTTAGACGCATAAAAGACTTTCACTGTAAAAACTTCCATAAAGTCTCCAGGAACGCCCTTCGTAGTGGATATAAGTTCTACATAAAACACGCACATTAAACTTAGCAATTACGTTGTATGGAAGTAGGGTTTCCATTCAACTGAACGGCATGCCAAGTAGTTTATCGGTAGTCAATAGATTCCACTTATCATCCATATTCGGATTAATCTCAGCCCGGCCGCCGTTGGAAGATATGTAATTTTCTGGTTCATTGTTCGCTTATCTGAATCATGAAATAATCATTTAGATCACAGCGATAAAACTATTTATAGATTTTATAATCGCTAATGCTATTCTACTTGAAAGGACATATTGTTACATCATTATTTTTTAACTTCCTGACAATAAAACAGGGATCTCATATTCCACACTCACTGTACAGGGCTTAGTTTCCAGATCAAAATAAGCCGCAGGGTATGTTCTTACTTTCATTACTGTGTCAAACGGCTAGTTTCGGTGTTTCCCGTGTGTTAAGAACAGTACATACATCTCGTTTTATTTGTTTTTATTTATTTTGTTTGTTCATTTGTCCATCTACCGCACCAAAAGGCCAAATGGCGAGGCACTTAACCTGCCATTTTCAGCTCTCTGCTTGTGAAAAAGACCTCCGGGGATTTATCGATCCTGAGAAGAATCAGACCAAAGTTTCTTAATCACGCAGTTTAAGGCATCGCTTAGACGGTTAACAATCTCGACCAGTTCCTTGACAAACTCAAGTGCTCCCTCGTCCCTTTCTTCTTTAAGTTTAGATTTTAATATGGAGAACCTAAAAAAATAATTATTTTATCAAGTAGAAAAAGTCTGATACATCGTGATTCAGAGAGAGAGAGAGAGAGAGAGAGAGAGAAGAGAAGAGAAAAGCAGATGGATTGATGGATAGTGAGAGAGAGAGAGAGAGAAGAGAAGAGAGAGATTGACTGACTGAGCCAACTAATTGTCTTGCACCAATATTCAGGTCTCCAGGTGTAGGTCGATTATCTCAGGACTGATTTATGCATGGAGACGCTTGAGGTGAATTTCCCCCCAGGGATTTCCTCCCCCTGGGACTTTTGGCGCGAGTCCTCCGTCCAGCGTGAGTTAGCAAAGGCAAACCCAGCCGCTTCGAGGAGTGAGCTCACA
>NW_020870575.1:268852-273852 GCF_003789085.1 Penaeus vannamei
GTTTACATCCTAGTGCGCAGGTTCTCTGCGCATATTGCGAAACACGCCAGTACTGAAGCGACCACCGACCACGGACACGATAGACAATAGACATGACATGACGCATGGGAGTTAGGTATTTCCACCAAATATACTTTTTGTTTTGGTGACGGGAAAAACCATGCCATGCACAATGAATCATAGACAAATTGATTTTTTTTTTTTTTTTTTTTTTTTTTTTGCTATTTCTTTCGCGGACGTCACAATATCGGCGGGAAATTAAAATTTAAAAAAAAATCGGGATTTTTACTTTTTTCATTTTCCTGGAAATAAATGTCGGCGGGCCCGCTATTCAAAAAAAATACAGAGGCCTAACCCAACAAAACAAAAGGAAATTCCACAAAAAAAAAAAAAAGATAATAATAAAAACAAGTTACCAAGAAAGTTAGAAAGACACGAGAGAAAGTTACAAGAAGAGCGAAAGTAGTTGCGTCGCGGTGTCTCTTTCTCATGCAAATGGAGGGCTCCGGAGGAAGGTAATTAGAGGCTCGGCCAGCGCCCGCCGCCCGCCTCGCAAGGCCTGATGGGAATTCTCGAACGGAAAGGCCGCCCAGAAGGAGGGCCGGGAGGGGGGAGGGGCGGGGGGGGGAGCGAGACTCGGACATGTTCCTTCCCCAGTTACCAATTTCATGATGAATGGACTCCCGATAACAAAAATATATAATAATAACAATAATAAAAATGATGATGATGATGATGATGATAATAATAACAATAATAATGATAATGATAATAATAATAATAATAAAAAATGATAATAATGATGATGATGATGATGTGATGATGATAATGATGATGATGATGATGATGATGATGATGATGATGATGATGATGATGATGATGATGATGATGATAATAATAATAATAATAATGATAATAATAATAATAATAATAATAATAATAATAATAATAATAATAATGATGATGATGTGATGATGATGATGATGATGATAATAACAATAATAATAATGATAATAATAATAATAATAAAAATGATAATATGATGATGATGTGATGATGATGATTATGATGATGATGATGATAATAACAATAATAATTATTATTATAACAGTAATAATAATAATATAATGGACAACATTGATTGGTCACTTGGTGGAGGTCCTTAAGTAACGGTTTTTGTGGATGATAAATTCTGGAAAATTTCAGTGTCTACTCTATGTTATGTGTGGGTATTGGGACACCTTATTGTCATCATCACATCATCATCACCACCATTATCATAATCATTATCATCATCATGATCTTCATCACTATTATCAATATTATTATTACCATTAAATTGTCATTATTATTATTACTATAATTACCATTATTCATTAATAGCAGTAGTAGTAGTACTGTACCATTAACATTATCGTTATCATTATTTTATCATCATTATATTTATTACTATTGTTATTTTTGTTATGATCACTATCATCATCATTTACATCATTAGTATCATCATTATTATCATTGCCATTACCCTTACCATGATCATTATCATTATTATTATTATTATTATTATTATTATTATTATTATTATTATTATTATTATTATTATTATTATTATTATTATTATCGTCTTTAATGTTATCTTTATTATCATTTTGATCATCACCATTATTATTATCATTATCTTTTTATTATCGATATTATGTTATTGATATTATCATCATTACTATTGCCATCATCATTAATAACTTTCATCTTATCGATATTATTATGATCATTACTATTATTTTTTTATTATCAATATTATCGATATTATCATTATTGATAATTTCAGTATCATCATCATTCTTATCATTACTATTATCATCATCATTATTAATATTATCGATATTACCGTTATTGATATCATTATCATTCTTATCATTACTATTACTATCATTATTACCATTAGCATTATTATCGTTCCCATCACCATCATTTTCCTCATCACTAACCAAGAGAAGGATGGTAAAGGACCAGCCCCTCCGCGAGTCGATCACCTGACAGCGACACAAAGGCACCTTATATAATACTATTATCTATCTCTACGATTACAGAAGGCTCTCTACCTATTACTGTTTATCACTTATCATTACGAAGATTATAGTAATAGAGCTGACATTTGTAAATGATTCTCCGATTAGAAATGAGTATCTGAAATATTCAAGGGCGATTGTGATGATTACAGACTATTAAGTCCTCGAGAAGGTGCAAGATTTAGTAGTGTGGTTGTGTCTGTGGTACAGTTGTTTCGGGAAGTGAAAATCGTTTGTTGTTTTAGTGTTATGAACAGTCTGGTATTTAGTCGTAAGCTAGTTCCTTGATGATAGTAAGTTAAGATAATTTCACTTTCGGACTAGGCGATGTTAGATATTGATTAATGAATACTAAAAGTAACAATATCAAAAATAGTTCTCCTGTTCCACTGTGTGGGATTCTATACAACTCTGGTTATTTGTTATCACTCTTCTGGTTCATATTTATTATTACAGAACCAGATATTTTAATACTACCATTCTTACATGTATAATACCATCGATATTCCGGCAACTGATGGCCAGGCATCTCTTGTAAACCGGATGAAATTATGACAGACACGAAAGTTCCCAAAAACTGTCTGAAACTTTCAATGTCTGAAACACACTGTTCTCGGCGACTACGTCACTTGTTGTATTCCAGGGCGATTAGACTTTACTATTCCAGTTATTTATGGACACATTGTCGTAAAATGCTTATTCTTACACCAAATAGTAATTGAATGCCGTCCACTACTCGCATTCTATGTGTAAACAGGGTTATGAATTATTGCTTTTAAGCTGAAAACAAGTTCGCACCAAATCATGTGGGTTTCTTTCAGGCAGAAGTACACACTTGTTTTGCTGCCTTCGTGCTACACCTGGCTCTTACTCTGTTGGATTCCAAATCTACCTTTCTGTGTTGCTTACAGAGGGGAGGTTGGCCTCGGGTTGCTTCTTGACTCAGTGGCTACGAGGAAGACCGTTGCTTATATTAAAGAAATATGTTTAGCAAGAGAACTATTGCTATTTAAAGAATCCAAATCTTCGAAATCATTAGCCTTCAAGGGTTCTTTTTCTTATTCGGTTTAAGTGTGTCGTTAGTGTTACGTGTAACCAATCCTTTGTACACTTTGCTTGATGTAATTTTTAGAAGGGTTTGAAGGTTATATTATCATGAACATTGTAAAACAGAGCCTGAGCTGTTAACTGGATTTCTCTTGATAAAAATTTGATTATTAAATAAAAATCGCTGACAAATGTAGCGTTCATCCTATTAAAAAGTGTACAAAATATTAATTCATATGCATAAACATGGATTTTCGCATTGTTAGGGACATGAACGCACTTTGGGCAGATACTATGAAATGCACACTCAATATGAGAAATGTAAAAGGTTATGTTTAGCTATTTCCTATTAACCGTCTCGTCTTGCATCTCGTCACTCAGAATATCTGGCTCTGAGAACAGTATAGAAGGAACCAAGAAGTTTGTATGGAAAACATTCTTACCCCGATATTGTTTTTATTGAAAAGTATTCAGGTAAATAAGAACCACAGCATCATAATCTTGAAAGAATCCAAGGGTCCCGCAGCTGCAAAAAGGTTAGCCACGTAAATCAAGCAGAAATGAATAAATATTCTCTCAAGGACTCGAACACAGAAGTATTAGTCACAGAACTGAAAACTTAAGACATAAACCGGCAATTTATGAAAGTTTATTCTTTTTGTACAATACCTGTGAGTGAATGCAATACAGTTTGAATTGTGATATCTTGATGTTATTACCAATTATTGTTATTGCTGTCACTGACATTGATAGCATTATTAGTAACAATGCCATTGATATTATTGGTCTCATTACTATTGCTAATTCTTATCATTACTGTTATTTGTGTTATCATCGTTATTATTATCATTATCACTAATGCTGTTGTCATGATCATCATTATCATTATTATTTTACTACTATTAGCATAGTACAATTAGTATTATCACGAATCGTACAGAACAGTTATATCAGATTATAAGGTTATAAAAGCATATTTCGTAAGTAAGTTCTTTTTCTTTCTTCATTTCTTTTTATTTTTCCTGCTGCTAACACTGTCATTAGATATCATTACCACGATAATTACTGTTATTGTTTTAATATCATCATTATCAACATTTCTTTAGTCTCTGTTGGCTTTTATCATTGTTATTGCTATTCTCTTCATTATCACTTTTGCTATCACTTCGTCTTCCTCCTTGATTTCACAGTCTACAGTCAACTACAATTCCTCCTCCGCATTTCACTGAACGAATCCTCAAACGGGGCCTTGAAGGATATGTGTTTCAGGTTTGAAAAATACTGCTCTATTAAACTTGATCGCAACTGCAAAAGGAACTCAAGCATATGCATAGGCCCATATATATATATATGCATGTATAAATGTATATACATATATACATATACATATACTCACGCATATATACATACATATATATATATATATATATATATATATATATATATATATATATATATATATATATTTGTGTGTGTGTATACATATATGTATGTATGTATGTACGTATGCATGTATGCTCTCCTTACTAGCATTCTTCTTCCTCTTCTTTCTCTCTCTCGTTCCTCTCCTTCTTTCGCCACTTAAAGACCGGCATAAATACGCAACAAGCCAAAGCCGAGTGTCTCCCCGTCCGTGAGCCTCGAGCCCCGAGCGTGATACACATCCCGCTCACCTCACGCAAGCCAGAATGCGTTAGTCTTTACAGAAAAGAGCGGCTACATTATGAATGGTTCAGCAGTTGCTCTAAAATGACGGATGTGTGTTAAACGACCCTTTCATAGTTAAGGTCGGTATTGTACGAAAACCTATAAAGTTGACGAAATATGTGATGTGTTGTTCGTGAGTGTGTGTGCTGTACATTCTGTGTATGTGATAAATGTTTG
>NW_020870575.1:281352-285229 GCF_003789085.1 Penaeus vannamei
GCCATCTCTGGGCAATCAACAAAACATGCGAAACCTTTCTGAGGACTTTAGTTCCAGACTGTATTTCCAAAAATACAGAAAGAGATAAACAGATAAAGATCTACCGAAGGGTATCTATGCAGCTCGGTCTCTCTCTCTCTCTCTCTCTCTCTCTCTCTCTCTCTCTCTCTCTCTCTCTCTCTCTCTCTCTCTCTCTCTCTCTCTCTCTCTCTCTCTCTCTTTCTTTCTCTTTCTCTTTTCTCTCTCTTTTTCTTCTTCTCTTTCTTTCTCTTTCTCTATATCTATCTATCGACTATATATATTGAGAGAGAGAATGAGATACATATATGTGTGTGTGTGTGTCTGTACATATATATGATGTATTATGTGTATATATATGTATATAATATATATACATACATATATATATATTTTATATATATATATGTATATATATATGATGTATTTATGTATATATATATCATATATATACACACACACACACACCCAAAGGACACCCGATACATACGGGCTGTACAGTAGGGACAACACACACACACACACACACACACACACAATGTCAACAGTGGTACACAGTGAACTGTGTGGAGTTTGTTGACCATCACACACACACACACACACACACACACACACACATACATACATATACCACATACACATACAAACACACCACACACATACACACACATAACACACAACACACCATAAATACACTCACAACACATACACACCCACCACTGACCCACATAACAAACACACACACACACACACACATCACACACACACCCACATATATAATATATAATATGTGTGTGTGGTTGTGTGTGTATATATATATATGTATATTAAACACACATTGTGTAAACATGGCCACACACACACACACACAACACAAACACAACACACACACACACAATATATAAATAGATATTTTATATAATATATATATAGGTATAATATATATAATATATATATATAGTATATATATATAATAGCACTTAACACGAGCAGTAAATACATAGGGTTTTGGCGGTCGCCCTCACTTTCACCGAGCCTTTCTTCCTCTAGCACTGTGTGTGTGTGGGTGAGGAGAGCAAGAACCCATCTAGTTTCCTGCAATTCCATGCGGGTGGGATTCAACTTTTTTTACATCAAATTCACTGACACATGTTAGCTAGCATCACAGTCTCCAACTTCCGTATAAAACAAGATTTTAAATATCCGACACTGAGCATATCTGCGTGGGAGGAGAGCGAGGACCCTGCAAGAAAGAAACAGTTATCCTTGGCCCTTACTCCTTCCACTTCCATTGTGGACTTGGAGGAGTGTGTGTTTTTAGATAGAACGCTATGAAGCAATGTTGTAGTAAGATAACTATCATGAATTTACTCCGATTAATTCTAGAGTAGTGCTGGTGGTTGTCATTTTTTGCTAATAGTTGATATCACTCAGTGCTCCAAGAAATAAGAAAATACAGTCATTTTCGGTGTGACCCGGCGAAAACACTGCGTGGCCCAAATATCCTCAACAGTTATATTCAATGGAACCTTTGAATTAGAATCAATATCGGAGCTTTAACAACAGCCAACACACGATCGCACACAACACACATATAAAATGGTTGGTATGTTGATATTTAATATATAATAGTCATGGACACACATAATTGCGAATGTTGAATGTATATATGTATATTGTGTTTTGTTTATATGTGGTGGTAATATTGTAATAATGAAATTGGGTTTGCATAATGTATGTATGTATATCTAGTCCAGTAAATAGTTTTTTTTATCACAGGCGACATCATACATAAGTCATAGTCGTGTGTGTGGTGTTGTGTGTGCGTGAATGAACAGCCCACACCCCACCCCCGAGTAAGCAGCGAACGGACGAGTCAAAGGGGTTCTCCGAGCCCTGCAATCAGGCCTCATGGATGTTGCATCATGCTTATTTCAAATGCATTAGCTCATTCAGTAATCTTAGTTCGCAAGTGTCCTCCTTTAATTTTCTTTTGCTTAATTGTTTGACTGGTCTTTCCACCTGTGTTCTGTTGGTTCTGTGTTTTATTGTTCAGAGCATCGTCGATGGTAGTAATGGGCGTGACAATGCTAAATATACACAGACTGCTTTTTTGATGTTCTGGTACAAGCGTTGGCAATATTACTATGACCATTATTAATGCTGTTCTTACTCATTTTATCCTCACAGTGATGATTATTTTTGTCATTTTTATGTAAGGATGTATCATTACTATTATTGTACATTGGTTTGATTAATATCATCATTATTATTACTCACATCTCAGCTGATTATAATTTTAGTTATTGTTATGTTATTACTAGATGTTATCGATGATTATCTATCATCATTATTATGGTAATTATAGGATCTACTCTACCATTGATTATCAAATTATTGTTTTTGGTTATAAGATTATAGATCTATCAGCGTATACATTAATTGTTGTTGTTTGCTGTGTGCCTCTTAGGATTATTTTATCATCATTATTAGTTTATTATCATAATTTGTTGTTTTATCATCAAGTTGATTATTGGTTTTCCATAATATTGAGTAGAGAGATGATAACATCATTATCATTGTTATGGGTAGTAATATATTTATGTTGTTGGTCTTATTGATCATTTAATCAAACCTCTATGCTCAATAATATTATGCGATCATTAATCATTCAATTCGTTAATCAGCATGTGATAGTTAGTAGATAGTATTGAATGATAATGATAAGATAATGATATTATGCATCATGATATCATCATTAATTATTATCAATCATTGATAATAATACTTTACAATAAGTGACTTACATTGATATTGTCCTTACTATTATTGTTTGTTGTTTGTTGTTTATTATATTATATTATTGATCTTCATGATTATTCAATCATTATTATATTATTGTTTTGTTATTATTATATCATTATTATTATCATTATTATTATGCTATTTGATTATTATTATCACATCATTACGACATTGTTGGTGTATCAATTATATACTAAAAGTTGATAGTGATATTATTAGTTGTTCTTAGTGATTATTATCACATTATTAGGAGACTATTCAGTTATGTTATTAGTATTTGGACATTATTCTAAATATTATCTTATTTAATTAGGTTTTATTTACATTATCTTGGATTTATAATTATTGTCCATTAGTTATCTATAATCATTATCATTGTATGAATGATATCATAAATCGTTATACTGGTTATTATTTTCATTATCATTGTCATCATTAATATTTCCATTTTGTTATTAATCCTTATCAACAATGATTAAATCGTACTTTCAATTATTAGTATTAGTATTAATATTAGTAAGATTATGACTGTCATTACTTTCATCACAGTCATTACTACTAGTATTTTTTTATCATTTCATTGTAGTGTAGTGTAGTTATTATCATTATAATCATTCTCATAACAGTTATCATCCTCATTAACATTGATATTTTAGTATCATGATAATCATTATCATTGTTTTTTTACATCATTATGACCATTTGGTGCATCAGGATCATGTTTAATAATTTGTTCATTATTATTATCATTATTATTATCATCCATCATTATTATTATCTATTATTACATCATCGATCATTATATTATCATTATTATGTATCGTTATTAATTATCATATTATGTTATCGTTTCATTGTTGTTTATTGTTGACTCTCACTTCATCTTGAATTTTACACTTATGTGTTATCATTATTGATATTATTATCATAGATCATGTATCATTATTATTTGCCCATTATTAGGCTATTGTTCCATTTTTATCATTAATATAATCATCGCTCACTGTGCGATCCATTTAAACATATAATGATTTCCATTCTTTAATAACTATAT
>NW_020870576.1:5000-10000 GCF_003789085.1 Penaeus vannamei
AGGAAAAGAAAAAAAAAGAAGAAAAGAGATAGAGAGAAATTAAAAGAAAAGGGAAGGAAAATAAGAGACGAGAGAAGGAAGAAAAAAGAGACAGAGAAAAAGAAAAAACGGAAAAAAAAGAAGGAAGAAAAGAGATAGAGAGAAATTGAAAGAAAAAAAGGAAGGGAAATAAGAGATACAGAGAAAGGAAAAGAAGAAGAAGAGAGAGAGAAAAACCCACGCGTTAGAAGTGGTAGAAAGCCGTGTCCGGTTGACCTGTTCGCGGCCTCTGTTTATAAATAATGCATATGTCACTTCAGCAGCCAATGTTCTAAGGTTGCCAGGCGATTCGAACGCGTTGCCCCGATGTTTACTTTTTCTCTCTTTCTCTCTCTGGCTCTCTCTTCCTCTCATTCTCTCTCTTACCTCGCTTGCGAAGTGGGAGAGCGAGGAAGGAGAGGTTATCCTTAGTTATCTCTATATTCGGTCCTTTTTTATGTTTATCTCGTTATTTCTAGTTATATCTACTTCTTGTTTCTGTCGAGGTCATTTGTAAAAAGAAAAAAAAATCTTTGCCTCCGACGTCTTCCCTATCTTCTTGCTCTTATCATCTCCTACGACCTCATTCGAAAAAAAAAAATCTTCTTTATCTCCTTTTCTATCATCATTTATCATCCTTTCCTTCTCCTTCTCGTCCTCCTTTACCTCGTTCTCCTCCATCTTCTCCTTCATTCCCCTTCCATCCTTCGCGACACGTAACAAACAGGAGGCTATCTCTGGCTCCATCCTCTTCTTTGTCTGCGGGAAAGACGGCGACCGAGTCCAGGGTGTCGACAAGGCGGAGAGCAGAGCCGAGGATTCTTTGGAATATTCGATACAGCCTGTTTTCACTCCTCGGGAAAGGCGAGGGAGCGAGGTTAGGGCCACTTGGAGGAGGAATCTGTGTGTGGTTGTCTGGCTTAAGATTTCTCTCTCTCTCTCTCTTTTTTTTTTTCTCTCTTTTACTTTCTTTATCTTTCTCTTTCTTTTTTTTCTCTCTCTATCTTTTTTGTTTTTTCTCTCTTCTACTTTCTTTATCTTTATCTTCTTTCTCTCTCTCTCTCTCTCTCTCTCTCTCTCTCTCTCTCTCTCTCTCTCTCTCTCTCTCTCTCTCTCTCTCTCTCTCTCTCTCTCTCTCTCTCTCTCTCTCTCTCTTCTCTCTCTGTTTTATCTCTTTATTACTTTTATCTGATTGTCTCATTGTCCATCCATCTTTTTTATTCTAATCTTTTGTTCATCTATCCATCCCCATCAGTTTACTATATTTGTTTTTTTTTTGTTTCTACTATCTATCTCTTTTGCCTTTCTATTCCTCTATATACTTATCTATCTACATCCACCCTTACTCTCTCTCTCTCTCTCTCTCTCTCTCTCTCTCTCTCTCCTCTCTCTCTCTCTCTCTCTCTCTCTCTCTCTCTCTCTCACACACACCACACACACACCACCAACACACACACACACACACACACACACACACACACACACACACACACCACACACACACACCACACACACACACACACACACACACACATACACAACACACACACACACACGTCTCTATATCGAAGTCGAAATTACGGTCCCTTCAGACTTCTCATAACTGTCCGTGGAACAATATGCATTTTTTATTTCTTTGCAATTTTTACGAAGATGTTCACCCCCAGATAGCCAGTTTTCGTTCTACAATTTCGTTCATTCATTCATGAACGACAAAATTACCTTCTAGCACGCTTCGCTTTGTTCTTCTTGAAGGGAAATCTGAAAATCTGAAAGACAAGAAAAATGAATAAAAAAGGAAACAAAAACAGAAAAGAATGAAAGAAAAAGGGAGAAATATTCGAAGACAAAAAAAAAAAAAAAAAAAAAAAAGTTTTGATGAAAAAAAATATATATAATATAACGAAAGATGAAAAAAAAGTCAACAAGGAAATTCTTAAATACCAAAATACAGACAGCAAAGAATACTTGCAATTCAAATAAACCGTTTTATATTCTTTCTTTTTGATAATGATAATGAAATCGGATACAAAGACGAGCCTGTGGAAGGAGAAAGGGCGATAAACTACTAACTGAAAGGACAGTGAGGATAGGCCTTCGTTTCAGTCCTATGTGTGTGTGTGTGGTTATGTGTGTATATGCGTTTGTGTGTGTTTAATTAGATTTCCAATTTCTGTGTTTTGTTTGTGTAGAAGCCCTTTGCACTGTTCTCTCTCTCTCTCTCTCTCTCTCTCTCTCCTCTCTTCTCTCTCTCTCTCTCTCTCTCTTCTCTTCTCTTTCTCTCTCTTCTCTCTCTCTCTTCCTACTTTCTTTCTTCTCTGTGTCGCAAATCCATCAGCTTCTCCAAACCAAAACCATCAGATAATTCACACTTTATACCGATATATTCCATTCATGGCAGAAATATACTTGCCTTGCTCCCCCCCCCAACTCCATGACCCCCCTCCCTCCCCTTGCTCCTCCCTCCCACAGCCTCCTCATTTTTCATGGTCGTTAACCCAGGCTGAGAAGGGACTCTTGCATTTAACCTACTTGGATAAACTCTACGCGCTTATTCCGCCACATTTCACTAACTCTTTCCCTTGCTGCCTTCTCCTTACTTCTCTTCTTTTACTTTTTTTCTTCTAATCTTTCTTCTTCTACTTTTTTGTTCTACTATTTCTTCTTCTTCCTCCTCCTCTTCTTTTTTTTTTTTTTAGATTTTTCTTCCGTCATTTCCTCCTCTTCAATCTACTGCAGCCGATACCTTCCATTCTCTTTCTCACTTTTTTTATATCTTCATATAGCATCTCCTTCACTTCCTTTTATAAACGTCTTTCTATGCCTCTCTTTCCTCATCTTTCTTCTTCTTTATCATCTTTTTTTCTTCCTCTCCTTTTCATTTTTCTTCTTGTCTTCTTCTTCTAAAGCCACTCCACCAAATCTCCCTTCTTCCAGTTCTTCGCCATCATCTTTTTTTCTTCTTCTTCTCCAATTTCTTTGTTTCTTCTTCGTGTTCTTCTTCTAAAGCCACTCCATCAAATCTCCGTCTTCCTGTTCTCCTTTTGTTTTAGATCTTATTCCTCTTCTCCCTCCTTTATATCACTGTTTTTGTCTCCCTCTTTTCACTTGTTTTATTCCGTCTTTGCTCCACCTTCAACCATCTCCGGTCTCTCTCACTCAAAGACACGAAATCGAATATCATTTAAATCGTCCACCCATTCCGTTGGTCCGTGTAAGAATATGTCCCTTCGTTTTCCTTTTCTTTCTATTGTTCCTCCTCCTCCTCGTCAATTTCTTCCCCTTTTTCTTCTTTCTCCTTCTGCACCGTCTCTTTTCCACCTCCTTCTACTCCGCTTCCTCTTCCCTCCTCCTCTTTCTCTTCGTCTTCCACCTCCTCCACCCTACACCTCCACCACCACCTCCACCTCCTCTTCCTCCTCGTCCTCGTCCCACCCTCCTCCTCCTCCTCCACCACCACCACCACCACCACCACCACCACCACCACCACCACCACTCCTCCTCCTCCCTCCTCCTCCTCCTCCTCCTCCTCCTCCTCCTCCTCCCTCCTCCTCCTCCTCCTCCTCCTCCTCCTCCTCCTCCTCCTCCTCCTCCTCCTCCCCTCGAAAGGTCCCTAGCCACCTCCTCCTGAACCCCCGAGCGAGAACAAGACGCCGACAGGAGCGCGAGAGAGATCCAGAAATCTACAGGTTGGGAAGTTGAGCTTTGGAGAATTGTTGAAGAGAGAATTTTGACGAACGTTCTCGCCCGGACGATGGGACGGTGGGATGAAGAGACGGAGGGAGGATGGGGTGAAGGGACGGAGGAATGGAATGAAGAAAGGATGAAGAGACGGAGGGATGGAGGGACGAAGGGATGAAGGGATAGGGATGAAAGGATGAAGAGACGGAGAGACGAGGACCAATGTTTGACGAATACCCCTCCCTCTCCCGCTCTCCTTCCCTCCCTCCCTCCTCCCCCTTTTGCCCTTTCCTTCTCTCTCCTGCTCCCTTCCCTTCCCTTCTCCCCCCCCCCCCACCGCGCCCCCGCCGTTCCACAGGGTTGAAATTGGATTTGCAGTTTCCGATTAAACATTTTGTGACGGGTGGAATTATGTTTCGGTGGGAACGAGGGGTGGGTTGTGGGATGGGGGGAATGGGGGAGTAAAGGGAGGGTGAAGGGGAGGTGTATGGGGGGAGGGGAATGGAGGGAGTAGGGGGGGATGGAAAGATGAAGGGGGAAGGGGTTGGGGACGGAAGATGGGGTAAAATGTGGAGAGGGGGTGAGGTTACAGGAATAGAATAAGGATGGGGATTAAGGAGAGGGAAATGGGATTAGGGGAAGGTAAGGGTAACAGATAAGGGGTGGAATGGAGGTTAAAGGGATGAAGGGAAGGAAATAGGAAAGTATTTTTTCAGTTAGAAGAAATCTGAAACACGATCACGTTGAGAATGAAAAAGATATTTCACTTTCCGGATATAAAATTGTGTAGAGTAGATGAAAGGAATTTTTTTCTTTAGAGAGAGAGAGAGAGAAAGAATGAATGAGACAGGAGAGAGAAACTAAGACAAAGAGGAAGAGTAAGACACACACACAGATAAGAAAAACTAAATAACTTCCGCTTTTATTATCAGTCTTCATCACGAAAAAAGGAAAATGAATTATCAAATGTTCCTTATCTCATTTCTTGCTTTCTCATTTCCTTCTCTCCTAACTTTGAATCTTTAGATGAGACAGAGGAATATGAAGGAAGATCGGCTTAGCTTGATGACCAGTGGCTTAGGATAAGTTTAATAGTATATGGAGAATCTCTGAATTAAGGATTCTTTAGGTAGTCTCTCTGCCTACCTCGCTCTCTATCTCTCATTGTCTCTCTCTCTCATCTCTTTTCTCTCTCTCTCTCTCTCTCTCTCTCTCTCTCTCTCTCTCTCTCCTCTCTCTCTCTCTCTCTCTCTCTCCTCTCTCTCTCTCTCTCTCTCTCTCTCTCTCTCTCTCTCTCTCTC
>NW_020870576.1:17500-25000 GCF_003789085.1 Penaeus vannamei
CCATTCCACGTTATATACAGGTGAGTTTCAGCTCAATAGTTCAGTAATCTACCGTAATTTCCCCCTAATTTACACTTCTTACTATTCGTCGAGAAGCAAATTTACACGCGTAATCATTTTTCTTGGCCAGGAGCAGCAGAAACCTGTTAGAAAAAAAAGATCCTTTAATCTAGAATTCAGAAGGTTAAGCAACAATTGGTAACCCCGAAATGCGGTCGATTCGTGTGAGTGTTCTTCAATGTGATTGGTCCACGTCTATTACTCGGCGCCCAAAGCAGCCAATCAGCGTCGGTCTAGCCACGGGGAACATCGCAATCACAAACTCACTGGAAAGGGAGTTGGCGGGAAGAAAAAATGGTCGGAGATTAAGTAAAATGTCAAGATTGAAAACACTTTCCTGTTAGCATTTACCCTTGATTTCACAAGAGAATAACTTGGTTAAGAATTCCGTATTAGATACGTTCATTGTCCTTAATGTAAGGTTGAATCTGGAAGCTGCTGGGCCTTTATGGAGACTTTGCAAGTAAGTTCACACCTGTGGTTTTGGAACACAGAGGGAACGATGCATTCTGAAAAAGGGAAGAGAGAGCCAGCGAGCTTAGCTAGGGTGGCATTGTGTGCTCTGAAATCGCTATCTACAGAGAGGTAGAAAGAGAACGAGAAAAAGACACAAATGAAAAATCCATTACTTTTTTTCCAACGCGTTAAGATTAACGTCCATTTTTCATTCTTTGATTGTTTCTTATCTTTCGTCCTCCTCTTCCTCTTCCTCCGCCTTACTCTTTTATTTATCTATATCCCTTTTTTTAATAACGTTACATATATAGCTCTCCCTCTCGTAGATATCACAGCAAAGGCAGGTTTTAATCTATCCGTTCCAAACTGTAAGTTATTCCTGCGAGCCTTTTGTCTGGTCGGTTAGTCTACAAGTTTGTGAGTTCGAGTTATTCACAAACTTTCACGTCTTATATTTTTCTTTTTTTTTCGGAGTTTTGTTGTTGCAGTTTTGGGGAACTCGGCGCGGGGAAAAATATTAATTCGACCGTGATTTAACAACCGAGACGTGATTGAGAAAGTCATAAGCACTCGTTGCCTCGGAATAAGTGAGGGAACTGACTTGATTTTCTGTTTTGATTTTTTATCTTATATTTGTGTGTGATTGGGTGGGATGGGGATGGGGTGGGGGGGTGGGGTATGAATATGGCGTTTGCATCTATTAGATTAAGTATTTCGAAATCATAATCGTGTCATGCTTTTTATCGTCAAACAAATCGATAACTAAAAAGATAAAGAAGATGCAAAGAGAAGAAAATAAGAAGAACTAGAAGAAGAAGAAGAAGAAGCAAAGAAGAGAGCGCAGAATAGCATCGATTGCGAAGCTTTTTATCAACATGTCAACGCGACCAAAGTCAACCCCGGACGCACAAAAACACACTTCTCCCACCGACAGACACAAACAAATACACACGGACCATCCAGAAACGCACACGAGACACAAACACACGGCCACACACATACACAGACATGTTCACGGAAGGTTATCGCCTGAATAATTTATAGGAAATTGATTTTCACGTGTTACATATCCAGTGTGGCATGTCTTATGGGCGGCGATGCGCTTGGACACTGCCTTCGTGTGGGGGGTGGCTTGCTCTGAAGGTCTTCCTCGTCTCCTTGTCTTTTTGTTTTTGTTGTTGTTGTTGATGATGTTCTTGTCGTTTTTTTTTATTTTTACTTGTTCTTCTCTTCCTCATATAGCTCCTCTTCCCCTTCTTCTCTCTTCTTCTTCTGCTTTTTCTTTTATGTTATCTGTTTCTTTACCTCTTCGGGTTTATTGCCTTAATTTGCATGTTCTTTTTCTTGTGGTTGTGACAGTTGTTTTGTCTCTCAATCTTTATTTTAATCTCTCTCTCTCTCTCTCTCTCTCTCTCTCTCTCTCTCTCCTCTCTCTCTCTCTCTCTCTCTCTCTCTCTCTCTCTCTCTCTCTCTCTCTCTCTCTCTCTCTCTCTCTCGCTCTCTTCCTCTCTTCTTCTTTCCTCAGCTATCTGTCCGTCAGTGCCCATATTTTTTCATAGTTCTTCCTTTACTGCTACTTAAAAAGTAATGTCTATTTCTGACCTTTAACGCAAGCCACACCCCCTTCTCTACTTTTACGTCCCGCCCTCTCCTTCCTCTTAGGTCACGCCCTGTACCGAGGCTCCACCTCCCTCCTCTCTCCCCTCCTTCATTCCGTCCTATCCTCCCTCCTTCCCACCCATCCCCCGCACCTTACCCTGCATCTCTCGACAAGTCCTCATCAAAGTTGTATAAAACGTGGCTGGATGTGATTAGATCGCTCACGTCACGGACCCGTTTGATCAACATGAAATATTCACTCGTTCATTCATGGGTGTCCGGGCGCTACTCCCCTTCCCCTTCCCCTCCTCCTCCTCCTCCTCCTCCTCCTGCCCCTTCCCCTCCTCTCTCTCTCTCTCTCCACCACCTCTTGCACACTTCCGATGCCCCCCCCCTCTCTTCCCCTCTCTCCCCCTCCCTCTTCCACCGCCTCTCAGCCCTACCCTTCCTCCTTTCCCCTTCCCTCCTTCCCACGTCCTTCCCAATTCCTCCTTGCTGTAGCTGAGTGTTTGGAAACGGGAACGGGAGAGTAGGGGGGGGGGGGGGAGAAGGAGGGGGGTTTAGGGATGTGGGAGGGAGGTCGTTGAGGTTGCAAGTCGTGCAAGAATGGCCGCAGTGAATTGCAACTGGCGGAGGAAAAATGCCGGATGAGAAAAAGTGTGATGGCATTGAGGATGATGTCAGGAGGGCGTCGAGGTGCAGGAGTCAAGGTCGAGGAGGAGGAGGAGCTGGAGAGGGGGGGGGGAGGGGAGAAAGGGGAAGAAAAACAGGAGAGAGATAGAGATGGATAGATAGATAGACAGATAGATAGATAGATAGATAGATAGAGAGAGAGAGAGAGAGAGAGAGAGAGAGAGAGAGAGAGAGAGAGAGAGAGAGAGAGAGAGAGAATGAGATAAAGAGCAAGAGAAAGAGAGAGAAAAAAAAGTGTTATAAAGAAAGAAAGAAGAGGCGAATAAAAACAACAGCAACAAAAACAACAAAAAAAGAAAAATGGAGAGAGAAAGAAATACAACAGACCATACATGCATATCCATGTATCTGCAAATTCCTATTCTCTGCCTTTCGCTAATCTGCAGTCATGAAAGCAGCAACGCAAGAGAAAGAGATATGACAGAGATTAAGTCTATGGAGCGATCAGATGATCTTTTGTCGACGGAGGGGGAGGGGGGGGGAGGGGGGAGGCAGCCATTTGCGCCAAAGGAAGTCCGCGTTTTGCCGAGAGAGGCTCTTCCTCCAAGGAGAGGGGAGGCCAGAGGTGAAAGAGGGAGAAGGAAGGAAGGAAGGAAGGAAGGAAGGAACTTGAAGGGAAAATGTGATGGCAGTTGAGGGGGAAGGGGGTGAGAAGAGGAGGAGGAGGAGGAGGAGGAGGAGGAAGGGTAGGCGGGGGAGAAGGAAGGAAGGAAGGAAGGAAGTAACTTGAAGGGAAAATGGGATAGCAGGTGAGGGGGGAAGAGGAAGGGGGTGAGAAGCGGAGGAGGAGGAGGAAGAGGAAGGGTAGGTGGGGGAAGAGAGGAGGAGGAGGTGGAGGAACAGGTGAAGGAGAAGAAAAAAGTAAGAAGAAGAAAAAAACATACATATATAACCATACATAGAAAGAGGAAGCGGGAAGAAGAGAACAAGACGAAGAAGAAGAAAAAGAAGAAGAAAAAAGAAGAGGATAGAGACGAAACAGGCATGGGGAAAAAGCCAAAAAAAAATCCCTCCTCGGCTTTAGGCTTTGGGGAGGAGGAGAAAGCCGAGTGGCAGGCTGTAAGGATTGTTTAGGTGTCTTTGGTGGACTTGGGAAAAAAAGGAAGATTCAGAGAGAGATTGCATTGCAGAGGAGAGGGGAGAGAAGAGGGAAAGGCGCCCTAGAGATGGCTGCGGCCCGGAGAGGAATAAGGGAGCACAGGAGAAAGCGAAGGAAAGGGAGAGGAAGAGAGAAGAAACAGGATACATGCGCATATACATACACATTTAAATATATGGATATACATGTATGCAGACACATACGCACACATAAATACAGACTAGCAGAGAAAATGAGAGAGAAGGAGAGTTAGATAGATAGATAGGGAGAGAGAGAGAGAAAGAAAGAGAGAGATAGAGACGGACAGACAGAAAGATACAAAGAGAGAGAAAAAGAGAGAAAGAAAGTGCGCAAAATTGGCTGAGGTGATGAAAGTCCCCTCAAAAAAAAAAAAAAAAAAAAAAAAAAAAAAATCATGCACTATAAATTCAAAGCGTGCATTCAATATTTCTAATATACGATAGGAAGAAAAAAATGTCATATGTTGGCCAGGGAGCACACGCAAGCTCAACATATTCTTGTCTATGTTGACCAAGCGACACATGCAGAAGACGATTGCATGAAAATACTGAATTGCAAACATCGACAAGCACATGATACTGTATACATATGTACAAATACGCACATAGAAGCACGTGCAAGCATAACTTTACACACATATAAACGTGCATAAACACAAAGACATGCATGTAAGCATAAACACACTGAAACGCATACACGGGTCCAGCTTATACTTGTTAAAATGCATACGTATACTTACATACACTTGCTTAAACTTACTGATACACTTGATAACGCAATTACACTAATTAGCCCCCTCAAAATACACAACCCCCACACACATACACTACCCCCCCCCTAAAATACACAACCCCACACTACACTACTCCCCCCACCCTACCCTACACAACCCTCACACACTTGCACTAAATATACAAACCTCACACACACACACGACTACACCCCTAGAAACTTATACTTACCCTACCACGCATTCAGGAATCCTCATCTAGACACTAATACTCAAACTTTCTCCCCCCAATCTCATAACTCCATACTTACAAACCCCCACGCATGCACGCACTCACACGCACGCACTCACAGTCACGTGCTTAATCTCTGCCTCCCATTTATGCACTTATACTTATAAATTTATGCTTATACAGTAACATACTTATACGCAGATAATTATACACTTATACACTCATACTCCTACTTCAACCCACATCTATACCTACACACTTTCCTCCCCCCTCCCCCACCCTCCTCCTCACCACACCACACACACCCCCTCTCCTCACCACAATTAAACCCTCACACTTTCCCCCCCCCCCACCTCAACACTCGCTCCTCCTCCCCCTCCCCCCAACACACACACGCACACCCACACAGTTTCCTCCCCCCACACACCAACACACTCACCCTCCTCCTCACCACACCCACACACAATCAAAACACAATCAGACCCTCATACTTTCCTCCCTCACACACTCACACTCCCCTCCCCCCCCCCCTCCACACACACACATACACCTTCTACTCCCTCCTCACCACACCCACACATAACCCCCCTATCCCCCTCTCAACACGCACACACGCACCTCACCACACCCACACTTACACCCCCCTACCCCCTCCCCCACCCCGCCCACACGCACACGCAAGCACCAGCCAACCCGCACGCCCACAATCAGCCGAAACTCCGGTGTGCACGTCGAGGCTAGTAATTTCCTGTCAATCAAATATTCATTACAACGACCCGTATCAATGGAAGGGTAAACAGAGGCGTATGACAGCGATCTGGCGTTAAGGAAATGTCCTTTGTCGCGCGAGATGAATCCATGTCGGTTTCGTATTTTTTTTTTTTTTTTTTTTTGCGGGGGGGGGTGAGGGGCAGGCGAGGGGCGTGTCTTTCTTTTCTCTTCTTTTCGATTTTTTTGGTTTGGATTTTTGTTTTGTTTTGTTTTCTTGTTTTGTGTGCGTGGGGGGTGGTGTGGATGTGTGGGTGTGGGGTGTGTGGTTGTGTTTGTATGGGAGTGGGTATATATCAATCATTTATAATTATATTTGCATCTATTTATCTATCGATCTATCCATCCACACACACACACACACACACACACACACACACACACACACACACACACACACACACACACACACACACACACACACACACACACACACACACACACACTATATATATATATATATATATATATAATATATATATATATATATATATATATATATATATATATACGCATTCATACACACGTATAATTGTAGGCGTTAGTACATAAGCACGCACTGCATACATGTGCAACGGTTGCTCATGCAAGAGCTAATACGCCTGAGGACTAATCGGTGAACTTGTATATGTTGAGTTTTCTTTTTTTATATAAAATAATTGCAATGTGTGAGCAACTGACACTCGTGTAATTTTAGTATATTTCAACACCAAGGGAGAGAAAATAAAAGGAGACAGACAGATAGTTGGATAGATATGTAGATAGATAGATAGATAGATAGATAGATAGATAGAGAAGGGGTATAGGTTAGATATGTAGAGAAAACAATATAGAATGAGAAAGAAGAGACACCAAAGACAGAAAGAGAGAGAGAGAGAGAGAGAGAGAGAGAGAGAGAGAGAGAGAGACGAGAGAGAGAGAGAAGAGAGAGAGAGAGAGAGAAAGAGGAGAGAGAGAGAGAGAGAATGAGCAAGAGGGGCTTTATTTAGCTTTTTGCCCCTAATCTCGCCTGCATTTGCGTTTGCGTGCATGTGCGTGTTCAACGAAATATGAACAGGGGCACTCCCCCCCCCTAATCCCCCCCTCTCCTCCATCCCCTCCCCACTCTCCTCTCCCCCGACTCTCCCTCCCCCTCTTCCCCCCACTTCCCCTCCCTCTCCACCCACTCCCCTCCCTTCTCCCCCCACTTCCCCTCCACCACTTCACCCACTCCCCCCCCTCTCCCCCACTCTCCCCCTTTCCCCCCATCCCCCTTCTCCCCCCCCCCCACACTTCCCCCTTACTCTTCCCCCATATCAATCTCTCCCAAGTAACAACGCATTACTCCAAATTACACCCAATTATTCAACTTTTCTCTCAACCTTGATGAATTTTGATGTCACTCGTGAGGCTATGACAGAGCGCCTGCATGGCCCCCTTACGCTCTCACGTGCTCGCCTCTCTCGCTCTCTCCTCTCTCTCTCTCTCTCTCTCTCTCTCTCTCTCTCTCTCTCTCTTCATCGTCTTTTTCTTCTCCCTTCTTCTTTTTCTCCCTTGGTTGTTGTTCTAAATCTTAATCGTCTTCATTACCAAAACAATCATCATAACAGCCAATCATATTTCTTTTTCCTTTTCCTTGTAGTTATCATTGTAGTTGTTGTTCTTCTTCATCTCTTCCTCCTCCTCCACCAGCTTCACCTCTTCTATCTCCTCTTCCTCCCTTCCTCCTCCATCCTTTCACCTCCTCCTCTTTTTTCTCCTCCTCCCTACCCTACTCCTTTCCTCCCCTCCTCTTCCTCCTCCTACACCTCTTCACTTCTTCCTCCTCCTCCTCCTTCCTACCCCTACTCCTTTCCTCCCTCC
>NW_020870576.1:52500-55000 GCF_003789085.1 Penaeus vannamei
AGGTCACGGAGCGAGAGGAGGGCCTTGACACGACCTTGGGCAGGTCACGGCGCGAGAGGATGGCTAGGCAAGTCACGGCACGAAAGGAGGGCCTCGGTCAGGTCACGGCGCGAGAGGAGGGCCTTGGACACGACCTTGGGCAGGTCACGGCGTGAGAGGATGACCTAGTGCAGGTCAGGGAGCGAGTGGAGGGCCTTGGACATGACCTTGGGCAGGTCACGGCGCGAGAGGATGGCCTCGGACAGGTCACGGCGCGAGAGAAGGGCCTTGGACACGACCTTGGGCAGGTCACGGCGTGAGAGGAGGGCCTAGGCAGGTCAGCGTGAGGAGGGCCGGCAGGTCACGGCGCGAGAGAGGGCCTCGGGCAGGTCACGGCGTGAGAGGAGGGCCGGGCAGGGCACGGCGCGAGAGGAGGGCCTCGGGCAGGTCACGCGCGAGAGGAGGGCTCGGCAGGTCAGGCGCGAGAGGAGGGCCTCGGGCAGGTCACGGCGCGAGAGGAGGGCCTAGGGCAGGTCACGGCGTGAGAGGAGGGCCTTGGACACGATCTTGGGCAGGTTCGGGCAGGTCACGGCGCGAGAGGAGGGCCTCGGGCAGGTCACGGCGTGAGAGGAGGTGGGCAGGTCGGGCCGGGGCAGGTCACGGCGCGAGAGGAGGGCCTTGGACACGACCTTGGGCAGGTCACGGCGCGAGGAGCAGGTCACGGCGCGAGAGGAGGGCCACGACCTTGGGCAGGTCACGGCGCGAGAGGAGGGCCTCGGGCAGGTCACGGCGTGAGAGGAGGGCCTAGGGCAGGTCACGGCGTGAGAGGAGGGCATCGGCAGGTCACGGCGCGAGAGGAGGCTCGGGCAGTCACGGCGCGAGAGGAGGGCTCGGCAGGTGCGAGAGGAGGGTCTTGGACACGACCTTGGGCAGGTCACGGCGTGAGAGGAGGGCCTAGGGCAGGTCACGGCGCGAGGAGGGCCTTGACACGACCTTGGGCAGGTCAGGCAGGGGCTTGGGCACGGCGCGAGAGCCAGATACTCGTAATGAGTTCTCCCGCCTCCTCGACACTCACGCATTAACATATCCAATCTCGGGCGGAGGCGAAAGATTCTCACGTCAGATCGCGAGCCAGGGACGACATTCGGGTGATCAGCTGTTCTTTTTCCAGGGAATAGGGGGGGGGGGGGGAGTGAGGGAAAGGAAGGGAGGGAGAGGATAGAGGGAAGGGAGGGAGAGGAGAGAGGAAGGGAGAGTAGAGAAGAAAAGGAAAGAGAGGGAGAGGAGAGAGGAAGGGATAAAAGAGAGAATGGAGAGGAAGGGGAGAAAGGGAGAGGAGAGAGGAAGGGTAAGGAGAACGGTAGGAGAGGAATGGAAAGGAGAGAGGAAGGGGATGAGGGGAGAGGAGAGAGGAGGAAGAGGAGAGAGGAAGGGAAAGGAGAGAGGAAAGGGAAGGGAAGGGAGAGAGAGAGGAAGGGAGAGGAGAGAGGAACGTGAAAGAAGAGTGAGAGTAAGAGTACGACTGAGAGTGAAGAAAAAAGTGAAAGAGAGAGAGAAAGAGAGAGAGAGAGAGAGAGAGAGAGAGAGAGAGAGAGAGAGAGAGAGAGAGAGAGAGAGAGAGAGAGGAGAGAGAGAGAGAGAGAGAGAGAGAGAGAGAGAAGAGAGAGAGAGAGAGAGAGAGAGAGAGAGAGAGAGAGAAAGAAAGAAAGAGAGAGAGAGAGAGAGAGAGAGAGAGAGAGAGAGAGAGAGAGAGAGAGAGAAAGAGAGAGAAAAGAGAAAGTGGAGGAGAAATAGTAGGACAAAGGTAAAGAGCAAGAGAAAAAAAAGAAAGACAAAAATCAAGGTAAAGAGAAAGAGAGATTGTGAATGAGATTAAATATTGTGTGAATACTTTCATATTTGCTTATACATCCAGGAGATTGCAACTGTCTTGTTTGTGCCTCACGTGTTTTGTTTGCTTCTTCTAATGAAATATTCGTCTTCCTTTGAAATTCCTGGCATTCTGTCAACAGATCAAACTATATGTAAATTGTAACTGGACACATAGATACAGATCTATCTATCTATATATCTATCTAGGTGTTTGCCCATTTATCCATCTATCATTCTGTCTGTTTTTTTTTTTATGTCTAAATATCTCTCTCTCTCAATTCATCTATCCATCTACCTGTCTGTCCATGGACAGACCTACCTCTTTGTATCTGTCTCTCTGTAGTTATCTTTTTTCATCCATTCATCCATCCACCAACCCACATACCCACTCACCCACATACCCACTCACCTACATACTCACTCACCCACATACCCACCTACATACCCTCTCACCCGCCCGCCCATCCACACACAAATCCATCCATCCACCTGACACACACACACACAAACACACATGCACACCCACAGAAAAAATAACAACAAAAACAACAACAAAAACAATAACAACAGCAAACTTCTTTTCACGAACCGCAGTATCGATAAGCTGAGCCACGCGACAGTGCAGATAAGCCGTCTGTCCCACCGCCAC
>NW_020870576.1:60000-62500 GCF_003789085.1 Penaeus vannamei
TTCTTCTTCGTCCTTCTTACTCCACCTCTTCTTCCATCTTCATCCTTCTCTCCCTCCTTTCTTCTCCTCCCCTTCCTTCTTCTATTTCTCCCTCTTCCTCTTCTTAGTCCTTCTTACTCTGTTTCTTCTTCCATTTTCATCCTTCTCTCCCTCCCTTCCTTACCTCTTCCTCCTTCTCTCTCTCCCTCCTCACCCTCTTTCTCCATCCTCCTTTTCCTCTTTCTTCTCCCTCCTCTTCTTCTTCCTTTTTACTCCATCTCTTCTTCCATCTTCATCCTTCTCTTCCTCCCTTCCCTACCTCCTTCATCTCCTCCTCGGGAACTGATTCAAGTCTGGCATTCGTGTGTGGCGGTTGATGACGTCACGTTTCTGGCTTGATCCAAAAGCGATGAATTTACCGATGACTTTCACTCTCCCTGCAGCGCTGGAGGAGGCTGCACGCTGCTCCTTTGTGGCTCGTGCAGACATCTCAAGATTTGTTTTCGTTTTGTTGGCTTACTTCTTTTTCTTCTCTTATCTTGTGTTTCTTGTGTTTGGTTCTTTTTCTGTTCATTCCTGTAATGTAGTTTAGTTTTACTTTGTGTTTTTTTATTTTAATTTTCTGTTCTTGTTTCCTCTCGGTTCTTTCTTGCGTTCTTTCTTCCTTTCTGTCTGTTCCTCTTTTCCAGATTTCTTTTTAGGCACATTTTACTTCTCCATCGTCTTATATTTGTTAATCTTTCGTTTTTGTCTATTTTCTCCAATTTTCTTTTTTATTATTTCCCATTATTTTATTATTTCCTGATCTTTTCTTCAAATTTTGCCTTCTCTTTGCCTTCCTTTCTTCCCTCTTCATTTTTTTGCCTCTCTTCCACTACTTAATTTCCTGCTCCCTTTAATTCTAACATCAGAATCTGTAAATGCACTTACTTAATAACATAATAAGGATATTTTGTTTTAATGAAGTCTCCCCTTCTACAGAATACTCCGTTTTCTGTATACACCTTGAGCTATGTATTTTTCCAACGAAGCTCTAATGATAATTATATTTTTCTAAGCGACCCAAGGGAAATTATTTTCTGCTTGAACTTAATCTACCAGGAAATTCTTTTTATCTCTATTTATATTATCTTTTCTGTTTTCTTTTTCTTTAGTTTTTCGTCTCAAAACAACTATGTTAGGAAGTTACGAATCATGGTCAGTTGCCGGTGAGCCATTAGTTTTCCTTATTTTTTCGTGAGAGAGAGCGAGGGAGAAGGAGCGAATGAGAGATAGATAAATAGATAAATATTGAGATATTGACGAATAGATAAGTAGAGATAGATAGAGACATATAGATAGATCGATCGATAGATAAGAAGAGGGAGAGAGAGAGAGAGATAGATAGAGAGAGAGATGTAGAGAGATGGATAGATAGAGAGACAGAGATGGATAAAAAGATAGATAAATAGATAGATAGAGATAGATTGATAGATAGATAGAAATAGATTGATAGATAGATATAGATAGACTGATAGATAGATAGAGATAGATTAATAGTTAGATAGAGGAATAGAGAGAGAGACAAAGAGAGAAGCAGAGACAGAGACAGGAAAACCCCACGTCTTTTCGCCCTCGCCACAATTAAGCTCGCTATCTCTCTCTCTCCCTCGTTGTCCCGGGCCAGACAAAGACACGTGGAGCATCTGGGTTCATTAGCGCTCAGTGTCTGTGTACCGACGGACCGGATGTCTCGGCGCTGGAAGAAAGTCGGCGATGTCCCACTCCCCGATTTTTTTGGGCGAGACTGTTGGCGTAGAGACGAAATCGGCCGATATTGGGCTGCTCTATATTCCCCCCTCTTTTTTTTTTTTTTTTTTTTTTTTTTGGGTGGTGGGGGGTGGAGCCATTTTGGTTCGGGATAGGGGGGAGGGAGGGGAGTAGGTATCTTGTTCTGGATGGTGGGGGTGGGGTGTGGGGGTAGGTATCTTGGTCTGGGATGGTGGGCGAGTAGGTATCTTGGTCTAGGATGGTGGGGGATGGGTAGGAGGGAGGGAGATACGAGGTAGGGTGCGGGGTGGGTAGGGGTGGGGTGGGGGTTGGGAGGAGGAGGGGTGATTGAATGGAGGAGGGGTTGACGTAGGGGAGGTGAGGGGATGGGAGGGAAAGAGGTAGATAGATAGAAAGATAATAGATAGCTAAATAAATAAGAGAGACAGACAGAGTGAGAGAGAGAAGAGAAAGAGAGGATATATATATATATATATATATATATATATATATATATATATATATATATATATATATATATAGAGAGAGAGAGAGAGAGAGAGAGAGAGAGAGAGAGAGAGAGAGAGAGAGGAGAGAGAGGAAAGAGAGAGAGAGAGATTATTAAGTAGACAGACAGAAAGAGATATAAATAAATAGACAGACAAATAGATAGATAGATAGATGCAGAAAAAAAACAGGCAGACAGACAGACAAACATACATCAATACAAGCCTAATGAGACCCTTCTTGTCATTAATGCTGTATGCACACC
>NW_020870577.1:0-5000 GCF_003789085.1 Penaeus vannamei
ATTATCTTCATTACTATCCATGACCACACATAAAAAATCCTATACATAACAAAAAATAAAAGAAGTTAATTCACCACCTAAACTTACCAAAGATTCTCTCCTTCGTAGTTTTGCGGACTTGACTTGAAATGCGAGGGACTACCGGCGGGGATATACGCATTATTTATTCAGTCACTCTCTTATCTGACCTGTAACTTTCTTCTTCTTCTTCTTCTTCTTCTCTCAACTTCTTCTTCTTCTCTCTCTTCTTCTTCTTCTTCTTCCCTTCTTCCTTCTATCTTCTCCTTCCTTCTTCCTTTTCTTCCTTCTTCTCCCTTCTTTCTTCTCCTCCTCCTTTTCTCTTCTTCTCTTCTTCTTTCTTGTCTTCTTTTCTTCTTCTTCTTCTTCTTCTTCTTCTTCTTTCTTCTTCTTCTTCTTCTTCTTCTTCCTATTGATTAACCTTCGGGAGAGAATTTTACGCTTTAAACATATAATTCTAAGGGAAAATTGGAAATTACCAAATTGAAACATTTATATTTAGCCCGTATAATAGACTAATACAGATGCATATGTACATTAGTACGATTCTTATTAATAAAACTGGACCCTCAGACCCTTCTTATTGATAGGATTGAGCGAAGCTCTCTTGAACAAAAAGGACTCCTGTTGATTAACAAAGATGTACAGCAGGATCGGGCCGAGGCATTTAAGTGAGAAAAGGGAAAAAAAATGCCCCAGGCGCCCGTCTTCGACCAAAAAAGCTTCTTTCTCGTTGTCCTCTCTCCTACTTCTTCCTGCAGAGGCACGTAAAGGACAATTCTTCAACTGTGGATTCCCGTGCGGTTGAGTATTTATTTCTTTTTTTTTTTTTTTTTTTTAAGCAACAAACAGCTCTTTCCTTCCTCTCTCTCTCTCTCTGCCAATCTGTTATCTATCTTATCTCGACTATCTTATGTTACCACAGTCTAGCTCTCTCTTATTATATCTCAAACCCACTAAGCGCCAATCAATCGCGAGTATAATCAATGTGTATATATATACATATATATTATACTATATAATATATATATATAGAATATATATATATATACATATATTAATATATATATATTTATTATATAATCCTATATATATAGTGTGTGTGTGGCGTTAATACTATGTGTGTTGTGTGTCATGTCATCACCATGTGTGTGTGTGTGTGTGGCTTGTGTGTGGTGTGTGTGTGTGTGTGTGGGGTCTTTTACATATAAACATATCATACAGACACACACCACACACACACACACACACACACACACACACACACACAACACAATAAGTAATAAAATATATATATATATATATATATATATATAATAATTATATATATATATTATATATATTATATATTGGTAGATAGAGAGAGTAAGCAGAGAGAGATCGACAATATTCATCCATTTCCATATATCAGTATATATATATATTCTATATTACTATTATATATATATTATATAATATATATACCTTCCATAAATTATATATATACTATATAAATATATATATATCATATAATATAATAACAATCAATATATTTTTACTCTATAGTATATTCATAATATTCATATAATATATTTTACTATGCGTATATATAATAATATATATATATGTATTAAATATTATATATCTATATATAGTATATATTAATATACTATATATATACTCCTGTTGTGTATAGATATAATATTAGATATGTATGTGTAATATATATATATATATTATATAATATATATAATATATATGATACATATGGCACATATGTAAATATAATATATATATACTATATATATATTATATATATATATGGTATGATAATATATATATAGCAAAATACATAGATTACTATTATATATACTATAAAAAATATATATATATTATGTAAATTCACAACAAACAGCACACACACATGTGTGGTGTGTGTGTATATACATATATAATACTAATATACATATATAATAATATACATATATACTTATATATATATATATATATACATAATATATATATACTATATTATATATATATATATGTATGTATAACTATATATTAAATAATATATATATTTATATATATATATATAGGCTAGCACACACCACTACACACACACGACAGACACAGCAACACACACACACACCACCACACACGAGCGAGCGACACACACACACACACACACACCACACACACGCACACACACACACACACACACACCACACACACACACACACGCACACACACACACACACACACACACACACACACACACACACACACACACACACACACACACACACACACACACACACATATATATATATTATATAATATATATATATATAGATATATAATAATTATATATATGTAGTTATATTAATTATACTATGTATATACATATTATACGTAGGACATATATTAATATTAAATATAATATATATAAATATAGTCATATATATGTATATACCTGCATGAGTGCGGACTCGTCTACACGTCGGCGGACTAATCAGGATGGGTAACCGCGCGGCGCATATATATATGTATATATGTAAATGTTATATATATAATATACTATCGTATCTAATTCTTCTATTACTACTATCTACTATAAATATAGACTATGATATATATATATATATATATTTAATTATCATATAGTTACATATATTGATATATTGTATATAAATGTAAATATATATACACATATGTATATATATATAATAACATATACATATAACACTATATCATAACATAACATATACATATACAACTACATATACAATACATATACATCATACATCCAATACATATACATACATACACACACACACACCACACACACACACACACACACACACACCACACACACCACACACACACACACACACACCATCACACACACTAATATATATATATATATATATAAACTATATATATATATATATAAATATATATATATATATGTATATATATAATATACGAAGTACGTATAGCTTCGACGCCATGGGAGCACCTGATCGAACGCCTTCGGAACGGGGTCAAGCCGTTCCCGGGACTGAATCACGCGTAGAGAACGTTTGTATATAAAATATGCTAAAATGGCGTAATATGAGAGAGGAAATGGAAGATAAGGAAAAAAGTGAAAAAAAGAGAGAAAGTAAACCTCGATACAAATATCGAAAAGAGACCGAAAGAGAGAGCGGGAAGGAAGAGAGAGAGAGAGAGAAAATGGTGTGTGTGTGTGTGTGTGTGTGAGTGTGTGTGTGTGGTGTGTGTGTGTGTGTGTGTGTGTGTGTGTGATGTGTGTGTGTGTTGTGTGTGTGATTTGCATATATGCAAATATTCACGTAGTGTATAAACGTATTAAAATTTATTTCCCAGTCCACATTTCTGCGCAGTCGTCGTTTATGCAAAACATGCTCACTTAAAATGTTTTATAAGTTTACGCAAGAAAACTTAAAACAAGAAATTAAATCAAAATACAAAAAAGCTACAATTAGTTCGCCTGGATGACTCAGCAGTTCCACGCAGTATTTACTTTTTTTCCTTCTTCTTTTTCTTCTTTTCCTTCTTATCCTTTTCCTTCTTCTTCTTCTTTTCCTTCTTATCCTTTTCCTTCCCTTTCTTTTCCTTCTTTATCATTTCCTTCTTCTTCTTCCTAATCTTCCGCCTCCTCCATCATCATCACCATCATCTTTACCATCTTATTTTCTTCTTCTTCAACTTCTACTTTCCGCTAACAATAATAATACTAATAATAACAACAACAATAATGATAATAATGACAATGATAAGGATTACACATGATAATAATAAAACATGATAATAAAGATAACTATCAAAATAATGAATAAACGCTTATTTCGGAACTAAATAAAAACCCTCTATGAGTCATTATTTCAACACATTTATTTTTTGTGACCATTACTTTATCAAACGATTATAATCAATTACCAAGTATGAAGAATGTTATTGTGTCTATATAATTCTTTCCTTTTTTTTACATATCAGGTGTATTCTTATGTTTCTCTCTTCTCTCTCTCTCTCTCTCTTCTCTCTCTCTCTCTCTCTCTCTCTCTCTCTCTCTCTCTCTCTCTCTCTCTCTCTCTCTCTCTCTCTCTCTCTCTCTCTCTCTCTCTCTCTCTCTCTCTCTCTCTCTCTCTCTTTGGTCATTTTCTTTCCACGCTTCTAATTTAGAACCACGTTAAAGAGAGTGGATGATGACCAAGGGGAAACGTGTAAAAAAAAGGGTAACAGAAGGAAAGAGAGTGAGAAGAAGAAGAGAGAGTTAGATATAGGAGATAGATAGATATAAAGAAAGAGGGAGAAGAGGAAGGGAGAGAGAGAGAGAGAGAGGAGGAGAAAGAGAGAGAGACAGACAAAAACAGACAAACAAACAAACAGACAAAGACAGACGGACAGGGAGGCAGAAAGAGAGAGAACAGAAACAGAAGTGAGTGAGTGAAAAAAAAACAAAAGATGATAGATAAAAAGAGAGAAGACGAAGGAAATAAAAAAAAAATAAAATAAAAAAATAAAGAGAAAAGAAAATACACCAAACTTGCGAACTAAAATGTCACATCTGATACACCCCCCCCCCAAAAACAAAAAAAAAAAAAAAACTCTAAAAATCCCATCTGATAAAAAAGGGCATTTATCTTTCTCATTTATAATTAACTATAAGTGCATTGTCTTTAGGAGACAAAGAGAAACAGAGAACTGAGACCGGTAAAGGCTACTTTCTGATAAATATGAAAGAAAATGAGAAAAGGGGAAGAGATGATAAAGCAGTGAGAGAGAGGGAGGAGAGGGAAGAACGATAGAAAGAGAGATAGAAATAGAAAAAGATAGATAGAGAGTGATAGAGAAAGAGAGATAGAGAAAAATAGAAATAGATTGAGTGATATATACATAGAGAGAAAAGAGAAAGAAAGAAAAGGAGAAAGATAGAGAGAAGATAAAAGAAAAACGAAAAAAAAGAAGAAAAAGGAAAG
>NW_020870577.1:10000-18000 GCF_003789085.1 Penaeus vannamei
GTTAATGTGAACTTCTGGGGCGGTATCAACGAACATTCTTAGACGATTTTGTGAATAATGCTTTTTTTCTCGAAAATGTGTGTCTGAAAAATCGTCTCAAATTTTGTCTGAGACATTTTCTGAGCGCATTCTCAAGCAGTTTGTCTTCGATAGGCGGTATGCTACATAAAAATGTAGAAAAGTACATAGATCAAACAAGAAAAATATGTCAAAAATATAATATAGTACTTACTCTAATATCATGCTAATGCTCAGATTAACACGTTCGTTATTGATAAAACCTAACATAAACAGTCACTGTATCATCACACTTATTTGTGCTCATCAATTTATTTCATATAGATAGATACCTGTAAATGTATGAAAATGTATTTTTTTTTTTCAGGGAATATCCTATTGTACTGGAATAACATGCAGATGCATAAAAAAAAAAAAAAAAAAAAAAAAAAAAAAGTCAATGAAACTGTGATGTTGACCTTTGCTGAAGCGCCAAAGTACGTATATTCCATAAATACCCTCAAATTAATCAAAATATGTTTTGTTTTGTTTTTTCTTAAATAAAAATATATGATGAACATAAATAACACACACAAAAGGCTTCGTTATCGAGTTATGAAAAACTAAAAGTGCAATCTGCCGAAGCGTGGAGGCCACGGCGGTCATTTGTTGTGGTACTATTGTAAAAATTTCACCAAATTAAGCAGCATTTAATCAGAGGAGACAAATCTTGACGTTCAAAGCTTGAATAATATACAATATTTAGAATCATCTTTGTATGTTTTTTGCCTAACAAAGATCGACGTTAACACAAGCAAAACTATTAACACCCTATATAAGGTTTTACAGAATATAGGGGTTTTATGGATGAGAGAAAAAAATATAGAGTTTGCTGAATTAGTGTAACAATTTCTTTTTTTTATTGCTTTAGCATGAGGTATTTTATAAAATGATGATGAAAAGCACTTTGTGTTTTATTAGCTGTATATATATATATATATATATATATATATATATATATATATATATATATATATATATATATATATATATATATATATATATATATATATATATATATATGATATATATATATACACTCTCTCCTCTGTTTCATCTCTATTTCTATCTATCACTCTTTCTCCCTCTATGTACCTCTAAATGTATATATATTCTTCGGAATCCTATCTCCTCATCAAACCAATATACACAAAACAAATTACATCATATAATCCGTATAGGTCATTAAACCTGATTATTTTTTATCCCAATAATTTAAAGAAAGCAAAACAAGCAAAAAAAAAAAAAAAAAGATTCAACTATTTTCCTTTTTTATGATTAGGGTCATTTCTTAATCAATTCGAAACCTTTCACAGATAATTGATACCCATCGTCCCATAGGTGAAGGTAATAAGCATCTGATTGTATTCATTACCGGGTTTATAAATGATAATATTTCTATCACTGTTCTGTTTAGTTGGCTAACGTTGTCCTTGTGTTATGTATTCTGTTGTAATATGTTAATGATATTGTGAGGGATATACAAGTTTCTCTTTCTCTTTCTCTCTCTCTTTATCTATCTGTCTAGCTCTGTTTATCTGTCTCTCTCTCTCTCTCTCTCTCTCTTCTCTCTCTCTCTCTCTCTCTCTCTCTCTCTCTCTCTCTCTCTCTCTCTCTCTCTCTCTCTCTCTTTCTCTGTCTGTCTGTGTGTCTATCTATCTATCCCCTCCTCTCTCTCTTTCGCTTTTTTTCTCTCTCTCTCTCCTCTTCTTTTTGCTTTTTTTTCTCTCTCTATCTATCTTATCTGTCTGTCTGTCTCTAACTCTCTCTGCTCCCTTTCTCTCTCTCTCCTCTCTCTCTCTCTCTCTCTCTCTCCTTCTCTCTCTCTCTCTCTCTCTCTCTTTCTCTCTCTCTCTCTCTCTCAAAAGAATTTCTTTTCATCAACCAATTAAAGTAGTATCATCAAGAAAAGATATCTTGAAATTAATTATCCGTTCCATCCTAATTGAAGAAGCTCCATTGTTTTATCCTGTTTCACTATCGTCTTCTTTTTTTTCTTTTATTCTTTTTTTCTTTTTTTCGTTTTTTCCTTTCTTTCGTTTTTTTTTTTTTTTCTTATTTCTTTCTTTATGGTACGTGATAGACCGACGATACATAATGAAACGCCCTTCCGAACCTTTCACTATGGAAGTTAACCAAGACAGAAGAACCCAAGCCAGGAACAGTATCAAAGCCCTTAATTCTCCCTCTCAAATAGACATAAACAGCATTGTTAACTTCGATACAATGGACTTCTTGACTCTCCAGAGGGGGGCAGCCACCCCCTGCGCCTCCTTCGCTGGCTACGCCCTTGTTACAACTACCGGTAGATGAAGAAACACTATGTTAATTGACTTATGGTTTAAGGTACAAGCTATGGTGCAAGGACAGTACAGTGACGAGCGATCGATCACGAGATTAGACGAGGATTGACGAGAAGAGACGAGAGAAAGCGAAGGGACCACACAAGGTAATGAAACAAGAGAGAGAAAGAGAGAGAGAGAGAAAGAGAGAGAGCGAGAGAGAGAGAAAGAGAAAGAGGAAAAAAATATTCGAAAAAGAGCAATAATTAAACGTCTCAGAGGAAATAACAGATGAAAGTGAACAGAAGAAGCTGAACTAGTTTTCAAAATGATTCGGAAATTTAGAGTGAGAGAGAGATGAAGAGAGAGAGAGAGAAGAGAGACGAGAGAGAGAGAGAGAGAGAGAGAGAGAGAGAGAAAGAGAGAGAAGAGAAGAGAGAGAGAAGAGGAGAGGAGAGAGAAAGAGAGAGAAAAGAGGAAAGAGAGAAGATAGAGAGAGGAAAATAGAGAGAAGAAGAGATATAAAAGAGAGAGTATAAAATTCTTTACCCTGATATAACAATAAAAGTCCGTAAACTGAACACATTAGTATTGAAATCACGTAGAGCAAAGAAAAATAAATAGAGAGAGGTTAATAAAAACCACTTCTGTTATCTGAGAACAAAAAATAATAATGATTAATGTAATAAGTAGAGCGAAAGAGAGACAAAATAAATGGACAGACACACAGAGCCAAACAGACAAAACAGAAAGACAGAGGCAAAAAGACAGAAAGACAGAAACAAAAAACATACAGGCAGACAGGTAGAGACAAACAGACAGAAAAGAGAACAAACAAAGTAGAGCAAGTGAGAGAATAATATAAGATACCCAACAAAAGCGAAAGAAGAAAAAAACGAAGAAAGCTCAAAGAAAGCAAAATAAAAAAAAAGAAAGCTAAAAAAAAAAAAAAAAGTCTACAAAAAAAACTGAAAAAGCTCAAAGAAAGAAAAAAAACAAGACGAAAAAAAGAAAAAAAACGAAGAAAGCTCAAAGAAAGAAAAAAGAAAACTCAAAGAAAGAAACAAAAAAACATAAAGAGAAAGCTCAAATAAAGCCCAAAAAAACGAAGAAAAGCTCAAAAAAAAAAAACGAAGAAGCTCAAAGAAAAAAAAACGAAGAAGCTCAAAGAAAGAAAAAAAAGAAAACTCAAAAAAGAAAAAAAACGAAAAAAAGCTCAAAGAAAAAAACTAAGAAAACTCAAAGAAGAAAAAATACGAAAAAAGCTCAATGAAAAGAAGAAAAACGAAGAAACCCAGAAGAAAGCAAACAAAAAAAAAAAAAACGAAGAAAGCTCCAAAAAAGAAGAAAAACAAAGAAACCTCAAAGAAAGCAAAACAAAGAAAAAAAAAAACGAAGAAGCTCAAAGAAAGAAGAAGAAAACAAAACAAAAAAGAAGAAAGCTCAAGAAAGAAAAAAAACGAAGAAAAGGAAGAAAGCTCGAAGAAAAAGAAGCCAAAATAAAAATAACTCCTCGTACGCAACAATCCGCCCTCCCCCCCCCCCTCCCCCCCATGGCATTACCTTCACCGACCATTCACCGCCCAGCCATGCCGGCTCACAAGAATTATATCATCAGGATCAGAGAGCAAAAACATCGCCACGGTCCAAAATTAATCACGCCTTGCGTCTCCTTCTTTCTTTCCTTTTCCTCTCCCCCTCCCTCCTTTATTTCTCCTTCCCCTCTCCCCTCCCTCCCTCTTCTCTCCTTTTCCTTTCCCCCTCCCTCTTTTTCTCCATCCTCCCTCTCCCCCCCATCCCTCTTCTCCCCTTCTCCCCCCTCCCCCCTCCCTCCCTTTCTTCCTTCGCCCTCCCCCTCCTCCCCTCCCTCTTTCTCCTTTCGCCCTCCCACCTCCCTTCCCTTTTCTCTCTTCCTCTCCCCTCCCTCCTCCTTTCTCTCCTTTTGCCCTCTCCCCCTCCCTCCCTCTTTCTCTCCTTCGCCCTCTCCACCCCTCCCCTCCCTCTTCCCTCCTTGCTCTCCCCCTCCCTCCTCTTTCCTCTCCTTTTCCCTCTCCCCTCCCTCCCTTTCTCCTTCTATGCCCTCTCCACTTCCCCCCCCTTCTCTCTTTCGCCCCCGCCTCCCTCTCTCTTTCTTTCCTCCCCTCTTCCCTCTCCCCTCTTCTTCTCTGTTGCCTCTCCCCCCTGTCCCCCACCCCTCCTCCCTCTTTCTCTCCCTTCCCCTCTCCCCCCCCTCCCTCTTTTCTCTCCTTCTCCCCCCTCCCTCCCTCCCTCCCTCTCTCTCTCCTTCCTCCCTCTCCCCCTCCCTCCCTCTTTCCCTCCCTTCCCTCTCCTTTGCCTTCTCCCCTCCCTCTCTCTCTCCTTCGCCCCCTCCCCCTTTTTCTCTCCCTCCCTCCCCCCTCCCTCTTTCTTCTCCTTCGCTCTCCGCCCTCTCCCCCTCCTTCCCCCCCTCCTCCCCCGACACTCCAACACCCACTTTTCCCCTCCATTTCCTCCCCGCTGTCTCATTACACCTGACACAAATATATTTCATGACCGGTCAGAAATCATGCTGTTGGTGGGCGTGAGGCGGCGACCAGAAGGAGGGAGGGTGGGGGAGGGGGGAAGGGGGGGAGGAACGAAACATAAAAATTAATAGTTTTTCTTACCTTTTTTAATTTTCTTTCTTTTCCTCTTTCTTCTTCTTCTTGTTTTCTCTTTCTTTTTTTTCTTTTTTGTATTTTATTTCTTCTATCTTCTTATTTCATGTTCTATTTTCTCTCGTGGTCTTTTTCGCGGTAATTTTCTATTTTTTCTACGTTTTTTCTTTTCTGTCTTTCTTTTTTCTCTCTTTTTTGTCACTTGAAGTTTCTTGTTTCTTCTAAATTCCTTTTCATAAAGAAAAATTGAATATCGGCGGAATTTACCATTAATAACCAATGAAAAAAGTACAAAACAAAACTATATAATGATCACAAAATCAAAATAAACACCACAAAATAACAAAATAACAAAATTTACAGTAAATTTGAAAAACCGAAAAAAAATAACAGACGAACCAGCCTTTCGAGACACGCGTATTGGAACCCCCGAGGCCACTTACTTAGCATAATGTCCCCGCGGGCCACTCAGAGGGTATAATTTGTTGCAGTAAATCAGCTGATAACAAGGTAGTGGTCGTTTTCTTGCACCTCTGTTGAGTAGTACTAAAATATATGAGGATCGGCCACGGTTACCGGATTTATCACTTATTCTGCAATAGTTGAGGAGTGCAGAGCTCTGGAAAAACCTATCTGGAAGTCACAGATGCGTGTATGTGTGGGAGCATGATGTTATCTGTTGATATAGTGCTTATTAGTGTTATCGTTTTGTTATTAGGGTTTTCACCATTATTATTATGGTAGTGAGGATTGTGATGATGGTTATTACTGTACATGACGGTAATGTGATTATCATTATTAGTATTATCTATATTATACTTATTATAATTAATGTTATCATTATTATCATTTATTATTGTTTTATTTTCATTTTTGTCAACATCAACATTATCATCAATTGTTATTATTATATTATATATTATTATTATTTTATTATTTTTGTTGTTGTTATTTTATTATTATTATTATTATTATTATTATTATTATTATTACTTATAATCTCACTCCCAAATCTTCCTTAAATTCACTCCTTTCTTCCCACTTCCAGCTCTACATCTGCCTCCTTCTTCCCTCCTTTTCTTCCTTAAATCCACCCCTTCATTCGCTCCCTTGCGCCCTTCCTCCTCTCCATACCCTTTTTCTCTGCCTTTACTCTCCCTTCCCTTCCCTCCCTTTCCCCTTACCATTCCCTTTCCCTTTGTAAGTCCCCCTCATTTCCCCTCTGTTTCCTCTCCCCATTTCACCTTTCTTCTAAGCCTTTTCCAACCCCTTCTCCCTCTACTCTCTTCTTCTCCTCTTCCTTTCCCCATCCCCTCCTAATTATTTCTCACCCCCTCCCTTCTGGATAGTCGTAACAGATGACATGCAGAAATGACGGTCTAACTATTTCATTGCAGAGACTTGCCTCGAATAAGAAGAATGATTATGAAAAATAGTATGATTTTAATGATAATAATAATTGTAATATATTTATATATAATGATGATAATGTAATATATATTATAACAATGATGATGATAATAGTAATATATATTATAACAATGATGATGATAATAGTATATTATATTATAACAATGATGATGATAATATAATGTATATTATAACAATGATGAGTAATAGTAAATATAATTATAACAATGATGATGATAATAGTAATGTATATTAAAACAATGACAATGATGATAATGATATTATTATACAATTAATAGTAATATATATATACTGATGATGGATTGAATGATGATAATAGGAACATATATATAATAATGTATAATAGTAATATATATTATAACAATGATGATGATAATAGTAATATATATTATAACAATGATGATGATAATAGTAATATATATTATAACAATGATGATGATAATAGTAATATATATTATAACAATGATATGATAATATAAATGTAATTATAATATATATATATAATGTACAATGACGATGATAATAGTAATGTATATTATAACAATGATGATGATAATAGTAATGTATATTATAAAAACAATTATGATATATTATAACAATGATGATAATAGGAATATATATTATAGCAATGATAATGATGATAGTAATATATATTAGAACAATGATGATGATAATAGTATTATATATTATAACAATGAAGATGATAATAATATATGTTAATGATGATGATAAATGTATTATATATTAATACATATTATAACAATGAAGAGGATAATAGTAATATATATTATAACAATGATGATGATGATAATATTATATATAATAACAATGATGATAATAGTAATGCAAACGATAATAACCGTGATAGTGATGATAATAACAATATTAACAATAATGATCATTAATCAGCTGGAATCGGATTCTCTTATATTTGTAATATTATCATCATCATCATCAGCATTACTATAATCATTATTGTCATAGTTAAATATGTTTATTATATAGGTTAGTATACATCATCAAAGAAGCAAAATGAAATCAGTAAAATAAAACCGATTCCACTCTCCGCAAAGAAAGAAAAAGAAAAAAAAAGATAAAAAGAATTATAAATAAGAAATAATTAATGTTTTCTGCGTATCTAATCTGCGTCTGCTTTTGTTTAAGTGTGACGCATGTCGAATACACGTTGAATTGATTTGGTTCTCGTTTTATTTTTTATTTATTTTTTTTTTTTTTTTTTTTTTTTTTTTTTTTTTTTTTAAGATAACAGGTGAGTCTTTAAAGAATCGCTCCTTTCTCTCTCGCTGTCCGTGTAATTTATTTTCTCTCTCTTTCTTTCTCTCTTCTGATCTCTGTTCTCTCTCTTCTCTCTCTTTCTCTCTCTCTTTCTTCTCTATCTCTCTCTCTCTCTCTCTCTTCTCTCTCATCCGCTCTCTCTCTTTCTTCTTCTCCTCTCTTCTCTCTTCTTCTTCTCTCTATCTCCTCCCCTCTCTCTCCTTCTCTCTCTCTCCTCTCTCTCTCTCTCTCTCTCTCAGTCTCTTCTCTATCTCTCTCTCTTCTCTCTCTCTTCTCTCTCTCTCTCTCCCTCTCTCTC
>NW_020870577.1:41950-44450 GCF_003789085.1 Penaeus vannamei
CATACCCTAGCACGCTAATTGGGGAGACGGTGGGCCATACCCTAGCACGCTGATGGGGAGAGGGTGGGCCATACCCTACCACGCTGATGGGGAGAGGGTGGGCCATACCCTACCATGCTGATGGGGAGAGGGTGGGCCATACCCTACCATGCTGGCCCAGGGTGAGTTGGTACGGGTTCTTATAATCGCCTTTTAAGAGACACTGGTACGTTAGAGGATTTTTCATGTTTAAAGGTATTTAAATCATAACTTATCGACAATACGAATATGCTAATGAATGTAAATCGTGATGGACTTGCAGATTATCTAAAAAAGAAATTAGCGCACATATTTATTGACTTCATTTATAGATGTGATTTTTGAGTTTACAGAAATTATTACAGATATTATGGAAATTGTGTTGACTAAGGCGACATTTCAGTTATTTGTAACGTGTTTTTTTTATCTGCATTCTTTTCGTTCTGATTGATAAGAGTTTTACTTCTCTTTTCATATTCCTTGTATTTGTTGGATAACTCACATTTTCTTTTCCGCTTTGTAAATATATATATATATATATATATATATAATATATATATATATATATATATATATATATATATATGTATATACATATATGTATGTACGTATTATAAAATGTGTATATCTGTGTGTGTGTGTGTGTGTGTGTGTGTGTGTGTGTGTGTGTGTGTGTGTGTGTGTGTGTGTGTGTGTGTGTGTGTGTGTGTGTGTGTGTGTGTTAGATTATAGAAATGCATGTATATACATGTATGCATGTATGTATGTATATAATGTGTATATCTGTGTGTGTCCGTGTTGATGAAAATGCGCGAATATCTGTAGATTTAGCGCTGCAGGCGTGAAATAACAGAGTGAAAAATCGGAGGTATCTCTCATAGAGGAATAGTTTCACTTAACGTTGGAAAAAATTCAGATGGTAAAAAAGACCTACTTGATTGTCAACGAGTACCTCCGTTTTAAACTTCAATGAAGGATGTTTGTTTCTAGTTTTCTGCATGTAGATCATCCTTTTTTAAGTGTCTGTTTCCCTGATAAGGTATTTTATTACTCCTTTAAGTCTGTGTGACCATTCCTAAAATAACAGAGATGAACAGACGGCAAATATATGATTTCTTTCATTTCAAAAGCTGTTCATATATTACATCTGATCATGCATTTTACACAGCAGTTACCAGAGTACGAAATCGTAACGCGAAATGCAAAATCAGGCGAGTATTGTGTTTTATTTTCCTTCCCGAATAGAAACACAACAAAGGGAGGCCGCCATCTTGGTTCCGTGCGCAACCCGATCTTCTTTTGGCGCGATTTCCAGGGCGTCATTTTTATCGAGTGCGCCGCCTATACCACGAATCAAGTTGATGTTAATGCTCCGTTGAAAGGGATTCAAAAGGTTGGGGATTAAGGCAGTATTGCTTTTACCTGCGACTACTCCAGGTGAAAGGGGTACCAACTGTACCAACAAAAGAGACATTTCGAATTCCTATTTCACTGTCCCTTGTCCGTGTTCAGGTTGGCAAGCGTGATTTCCATATTTGTGGATTGCAAGCGGCAAAATATTTCTGATTTTTGGATCGGCGCTTGTTGTGTGTGTTCAGCATGAGGATATTTCAAGGGGAGAAAAAAGCTTTCATATGTGCTAAATGAAAATACCCCACTACAAATGGATATGTTTATATATATACTTATATATATACTGTGTTTATATATATATATCATATTTACTGTATTCAATTTTTGTAACATTGTCATATTAGTGAGCTTTTATATATTCCGATTTATCTAAATGTAGGCCTAGTCTAACTGCATTTACTGCATCATTAAATTTCTGTGGCTGGCGTTAACGCGTAAACCCTTTTGGCTCGGGGGTGTGGGAATGAATTCATTCCAATGTTGAGTGTGCCTATTATTATGACGGTTATAGAAACATGTTTAACCCATAATAATTTATTCAATAAACAAATAATTAACAGGTGGCATATCATTCTGTAAATCTTGGCAATAAACATAGAAATTTAAATGAGCAATATTCACGAAAATTTTCAATAAACACCAATTCTCAAATAATCAGTTCATATCTAGGTTAATTCTATACCCTCCCCTTTTTCCTACCAATTATAAAAAACAAATAATCGATTCAATAATCAAAATAGAAAGATACATGAAACGGAATCGAGAACCTCACACCCAGTCTATCTGTGTTCCTTCCGTGATTTTCCCTAGGACATAAGCCAATCATTTCCCTTTCTTTAATGTTTATAATTATCCTCTCTTACTTACACTCTCTTAATAGATAATATCCTTCTCAATCTATTCACTGATAAACCACCGGAACTGTCACCTGTGCACTACTTCTGTTGTTACCGTATCCACAGACCACTTACAGAACTAAATCAGTAATAACTATAAATATTCTCTTGCCGGCTTCTCCGCATTTTCTCAATCATCTCTCTGTTCGGGAGGAGGACGGCAGGACTCGTCT
>NW_020870577.1:74450-81950 GCF_003789085.1 Penaeus vannamei
CCAGATGTTTTTAAGTTCAAATTTTCAGTTGGAAAAGACCCGGATGTTTTAAATTTCACAATTTCAGTTGAAAAAACCCGGATGTTTTTAAGTTTAAAATTTTTGAAAAAAAGACCCGGATGTTTAAGTTCAAATTTCAGTTGAAAAAAGACCCGGATGTTTTTAAGTTCAAATTTCAGTTGAAAAAGACCCGGATGTTTTAAGTTCAAATTTTCAGTTGGAAAAGACCCGGATGTTTTAAATTTCAAAATTTCAGTTGCAAAGCGATTGGATGTTTGGCAAGGTGAGCGAGGGAAGGACGGCACGGGATTAGGAGACTTCAACGAGGTGTAAATAAGGATCAAAATCGAATGTTTTGATGATAACATATCCCAAATAGGACGAACAAGAAAAAAAAGAAAAGGAAAATACATTAACAAAGGAGTGGAAAATCCTACACACCACCCTCCCCCCCCTTGTTCTCCCCCTTTTCACCCTTCCCCTCCACCTCCCCCGTTCTCCCTCTTTCACCCTTCCCCTCCATCCCCTCTCCCTCCTCCCCCATTCTCCCTTCCTCTCCACCCCACCCATTCCCCCCTTCCCCTCCTCCCCCATCTCCCCCCTCCCCTCCTCCCCCCATTCTCCCCCTTTCACCCCCCCCCCCCCGCCTATCTCCACACACATTAACAGGATGCTGAAGTTTGTGGTTACCGTTGGGACAGAAATCCTGGGCGGGGCGAGGGAGGGAGCCAAATGCCGGTGGTGATTCTTGTGCTTTCTTGAAAACTGTGAAATCTCCTCTCTCTCTCTCCTTCCCCTTCCCCCTTCTACGAAACGAGAAAGAGGGGGCAGGGAGGGAGGAAGGGGGAGGGAGAGGGAGGGAGAGAGAGAAAGGGGAAAGGAGGAAGGGAGGGAGAGGGAGAGGGAGGGAAAGGGAGAGAGAGACAGAGATAGAGAAAGAGGGAGAGGGGAGGGAGGGAGGGAGAGGAAGAGAGGGAGAGAAGAGAAAGAAAGAAAGAAAGAAAAAAGAAAGAAAAGCGAAGATCAGATCTGGAAATGATCATCTTAATGCCAACGCCTGTAAAATGGCATTTCATCCCACGAACAATAATTGCCAAGGTTTAAGATCCTCCTTGTTTTAACCCCGACATTTTTCCCCCTCCAGGCTATCAAAAAAAAAGAAAAAGAAAATCTACACGAGAGAAAGAACCGATGAAAAATAATGATAATGATAAAACACAAGTGGTACGTGATTCCGCCAAAGATCTATAATAAGCCTGGGGGATTTTGACCTGTTTTCACCCATTGCAAAATTCACTCTGTTGCATTTTGCATGTCATCTTCAATTTCCGGTCACGCTGCCTACTTACACACAATCTGAACGACTTGACTTCACCTCAAGCCCATTATACTTTTTTTTTTTTTTTTTTTTTTTTTTTTTTTTTTTTTTTTTTTTTTCCTCCCACTAATCTGAACACGTGAGACGGTGGGCGTGAGTCACCTGCGCCGCCCTTTCGTGGGTGGAATGTCTTGCCTCTCGAGTCCTTCCTTCCCTGTTCATCTGTTCAAAGAGATTTACCTTCTGCTGCCTGGGATGGACGAGACCCCCCACCGCCCCCTGGTCGACGACACCTCTGAAGACGAACTCCTCGGGGTTTCCAAAAAGGTAGATTCCGACGAGGTCTCCCCTCTTGGCACACTGCACCGTCGCCTGAACGCCCGCCAAGTGTTCATTAACAGTAATTATCCTCGTTACCTCAAACCAGAAATCAGTTTTTGTGGAACATGTGGCTGTGAGATGCCGCCTCCGGGCTTCCTCTAACCCCTCCTCCAACCCCTTCCTCGACCCATGGCCTCCCCCTCTCCCCCTCCCCGCCTCTCTCTCTCACCTCCCGCGCCCCTCCGCCTCGCCTCCTCCCCTCCCGCCCCCCCTCCCCTCCCCCGCCCCGCGCGACACGTGTTCTATCAGTCAAGCACTTCCGGGTTTGTTTATGCCGTCAGCTGATGCCCTGAGGGTGTTCCGCGCCCCTCGGGGGTGGAAGGCCGGGCAGGACCCCCCAAAACGACGCCACACTTGACAGGTGTCGGCCTCTGCATGCCATGTGACACCTGGTCTGGTATTGCCGAGGAGGGGGGTCGCGGGGGAAGGCAGAGCGGTGCTGTGCCAGTGGCCGGCACGTCTCTGCCCCGTCCACACCTGTTTTGCCTCCTCCGCCCGCGATCGATACACCTGTCGTGATCGCCACACCTGTCGGCCTCCAGCTCGTCCTCCTCCGCGCCGGCCGTGTCTACGCAGCGTCTCTTTCCCTCCCTCCTCGAACGGTCATTCCGCCCGTTCACTTCCTCCTTCCTTCTTCTCTTCCTTCTTTCCTTCCTTCATCGCTTGTCCCTATTTGCATCGCATCTGTGAGCTTCCTTCCGCCACATGGCTTGAGCCGCGTAATCACACATATCCTTTCTTCCTCCTCCTCCTCCTCCTTCTCCTCCCCCCTCTCCTCCTCCTCCTCCTCTCCTCCTCCTCTCCCTTGCCTCTTCCTCCTCCGTTCTGCTTGAACAAAACGACACTTGCTAACTTCCTCTTGACTAAGTCGGATGAACTTCGCCTTCCTCGCAGACGTCGACGCTCGCTCCCAGAACTTCCGCAATTCCGAAGTTTTTTCCTGTCGTAAGTTGCCTCCCGAAACGTATCACTTAGTTTGTGCTTTTGTTCAAGGTATTTGTCGGTGATGCTTTTTTTATGATTTTGATTCGATACAGAGCTGTAATTTAGATTAAGGAAATTTTGTGTATTTAATACGCAGCTGTAATTTAGATTAAGAAAATTTAAATTATGTTTTCTTTTTCATGATTTTGATTCGATACAGAGCTGTAATTTAGATTAAGGAAATTTAAAAGATGTTTTCTTTTTCTGTTATCTTGATTTAATACGCAGCTATTATTTAGATTAAGGAAATTTAAAAGATGTTTTCTTTTTCTGTTATCTTGATTTAATACGCAGCTATTATTTAGATTAAGGAAATCTAAATTATGTTTTCCTTCTTTATTATCTTGATTTGATACACAGCTGTAATTTAGATTAAGGAAATTTGAATTCGAAATCTTCCTTGGCATCCATTTTGTTGTAGCTCCTTGTAGTTGCTTATAGATTTTAAGATATAGATGCTTCTTTCTTTTTCTACAATGATTATGATATTTATTGTCATTGTTGTTATTACCGTTATTATCACTGTTGTTATTACCGTTATTATCATTATTGTGTTATGCAAATCGATCGGAAGGAGAGGACAGACAGACACCCAAAAGAAAAGACTTTAAGTTTATTAAAGGGATAAATTGGAAGAACTTATAGAACACCCGATATGATAAAAAAAAAAAAAAAAAAATGAAGATAACTGACAGCGCGTGTGTGTCTTTTTATGATTAATATATCGTACTTTTACATAATTTTTGAGGTAGGGTTTAATCACGATTTACCTCCTACATCCCACAGGTATCTCCGTTATATCGTTTACTATATCGTATTATATCGTATTCACACTGCAATTCCTTTGAAAATAGTTAGTCCTGAAATGAGGTATTATGACCGTTTTCTATTACTATTCAACAGATGCAGGAATGCCGTAATAGTTCTAGAGAGTGTAGAATAACATGCTCTGATAATTACTGAACGAGAATAACAACGTAACTATTAGCAGTTAGATCCATGTAGCAGTTTCAGGCACTTTGCTTTCATGAGATTACTACAGGGGAAAAAATCCGTGATGTAATTTCAGCGCGGTAATAAAACCACCGAGGTCTCATTATTCTGCAGTTCGTTCCAGTGTTATTGTCTCTTTTAAGATCTTGATCGTTATTTAAAAGACTAGAGGCTTTTGGCGATCCTCAGTGGCGCTTTAGAAGCATCTGAAGTAGGGTTATTAAGTTAGTAATTTCCTTGACTTTTTTGTGTTATTATTAATTTTCATTATTTCTGAATCCTCTTCTCTCTTCTTTTTATTTATTTTTGTTTTTGTATGAATATTTCCTTCACTTCTATTTTCTTTTGTCTTGTAGTTCTTTCTAATTCCTTTTCGGGTTATCGGCGTTTCATTCTCTCTCTCTCTCTCTCTCTCTCTCTCTCTCTCTCTCTCTCTCTCTCTCTCTCTCTCTCTCTCTCTCTCTCTCTCTCTCTCTCTCTCTCTCTCTCCTTTTCTAATTCACACCCTTTCAATTTCAAAAATTCTTTTCATTTCCTATTACTTTCCACATAACCCTTCTTTCATTACACATTCCTACGTATTTGCCTCCTTGCTTTCCCCTTCCCCCCTTTCTACACCCCCTCCCCCCCTTTTCTACTCTCGCCTCCCCCTCTCCATTCCCCCCTTTCTACTCCCTCCTCCCTCTCCCTTCCCCTTTCTACTCCCTCCCTTCCTCCTCCCTTCCCCCCATTCTACTCCCTCCTCCCCCTCCCTTCCTCCCTCCCTTCCCCCTCCTTCCCCCCTCCCTCACCCCCCGTCCACGTGTGCCTCCGATTTCCCTTCCGCCTTGCAAGATGCGCCGCTGCAGCTGCGTCCGCCTCCGCGCGCCGGCCGATCGAAAAGTCATCTCCCGGCCCGGGGCGCGAGGCCTCAGGGGCGCGATCCTCCCGACGTGGCCCCGGTAGCGCCAGAGGAGTCCCGGAGGAGAAGCTACGAGGGCCCCGAAGCCATGTTGGAAAAGGGGGGCCCTCAGGACGGGGCTTTTTGGGACGTGGCGTCACGGGGGGAGGAGGGGGGAGCGGTGGGCGGGGGGGGGGAGGCCTGTGGGAGCGCGTGTTGGCTCGCTTGCCAAAAGGGCGCTCGGTGCCTGCTCTCGGAAGCTCGTCGTAAAAAAGCCTAAATCGTCTTGTCATATAGCGAAGGAATGTGGGCTTTCTTTGCCCTCTCTCTCTTTCTGAATACTTTTTGAGTATATATATACATACATTTATATATATATATATATATATATATATATATATATATATATATATATGAACATACATACACATACATATATACAAATAATAAATGTATATATATATATATATATATATATATATGTGTGTGTGTGTGTGTGTGTGTGTGTGTGTGTGTGTGTGTGTGTGTGTTGTGTATGTACATACATACACATACATATATACAAATAAACACACACACACACATAAATGTATATGTATATATCTATATGTGTGTGTGTGTTGTGTGTGTACTGCATATACGTATCTCCCTCCCTCCCTCTCCCTCCCTCCCTCTCCCTCTCCCTCCCCCCTCTCCGCATCCAACGCAACACCGTCCAAAGCGTTACAGCGAACACCAACAATCCCCGCGAGACATCATCACGGCACCGATTGCGTCACAAGGTCAACGTCCCGGAGCGTCAACTCGCCAGCCGATGGTCGGGAACAGCTGGCATGAGAAGCTGGGAGAGGGGGGGAGGGGGGAAAGGGGGGAAAGTTGAGGGGGGGGAGGGAAGGGAGGTGAGTGACTCGAGGGAAATATTTGCCACTTTCTGATATGAATTTATGATTTTTTTTAAATGCCTTTAGGGTACGTAAAGCCATATGATGTGAGAAAAGTTCAGTGATCATTAAGAATGTACATAGACATGTATGTATATCTGTGTATATATCTTTATGTATGTGTGTTTATTTGCACCTATATTTATGTCTATGTTTTTATTCTTCTATATATCTAAATATCTCTGTCTATCTGTTGCTCTATCTATTGATCTCTATCTAGTTCTATATATCAATTATTCTATTTATATCTTTGTCTCATTATATATATATATATAATATATATATATATATATATATATATATATATATATATATGTGTGTGTGAGTGTGTGTGTGTTTGCTTGCGTGTGTCTGTTTGTGTGTGTGTGTGTATGTATGTATACACACACACATACGCACACACACACACACACACACACACACACACACACACACACACACACAACACACACACACATATATAATATATATAATATATATATATATATATATATATATATATATATAGTATGTATATATATATATATATATATATATATATATAATATACATATGTACATATATGTATGTGTGTGTGTGTGTGAATATGTGCATATATATATATTATATATATATATATATATATATATATATATATATATATATATATGTATGTATGTATGTATGTATATATATATATATATATATATATATTATATATATATATACATATGTGTATGTGTGTGTGTGTGTGTGTATGAATATGTACATAATATATATGTATATATATATATATATATATATATATATATATATATATATATATATATATATATATATATGAACCGTATTCATGTTGACAAATGTAGAAAAGGTATGAATGAGAATGGATATTTTAACACTACAAGAGATGTATTTAACCGGTTTCGATTATATCTTCGTCAAAATACATATATATGTGTGTGTGTATATATATATATATATATATATATATATATATATATATATATATATACGTGTATATATATATATATATATATATATATATATATATATATATAATATATATATATAGTGAATATATCATATCGTTCATCTTAAATTCTCATGAAAAAAAACATATTTCATGCATGCAGAGGCAAAACACGTACGAGTGAATGTTTATGTTCGTGTGTGATAAACGGCGCCTGAATTCGCAATCATTATAATTCTTTGCTTTTTCCAGGTGTCGGGGCGGCCGCCAGGATGTAGCGGCGGTAAATAACAGTGATTCCGCGCCGCCTGGAGCCGACCACAAGGAAATAAACATGAAACAGAGTCGTTTTTTCCTGCGACAAAAACGGCGTCTTCTTTGTCGAGTCCACTGCCGAGCGCGAGGGCAGGAGGCGCGGCGATAGGCGAGAGTCGATCACTTTTTGCCTCACGTTCTCTTCTCTCTTTGGCGTTCGTTCATTGAAATGTTCTTCGGATAAAGCGGACGAAGATGATGGATGAAGTGCTGTGCTCGCGCGCGCGTGCGGTTGACCAGGATCTCTCGCCAGCGTCCTACGAAGGCCGAGAGGGACCTGCAGCCATCGCCGGCCGGGACGATGCCGAGTGCCAGCAGGTTCCAGCGGTGCCAGCTGGCACGCCCGGCGCCAACGTCACTCGGAAGGACGACCGCCCCGAGAAGTGCCTCCCTAAGGCTGTGTCGAGTGCCAGTGAAAGCAGCAAGGAAAAAGCTCCCTTCCAGAAGGTCATCGTAAGGCCCAATGTCACCGTGGATGTGAAACAGCGGAACAAGTCGTGGCATCACCGCCACGGCGCCCCCGCGGGAGGCGCCCAGCGCGAAGGCTTCGGCGCCAGGCTCTCGCACTCCCGCATAGCCGCCAAGCACCGCCGGATCGCCACGACCCGCGAGCGGTGCCGAGTCCACGAGACGAACAAGGCCTTCGACGCCCTCAGGAGCGTCCTGCCCGCGGCTTGCGTGAGTCACGGCGAGTCGTCTCCGGCCGCGAAGATGGCGACATTGCGACTCGCCATCC
>NW_020870577.1:89450-94450 GCF_003789085.1 Penaeus vannamei
TCCTCACCAACTCTCCTCCCCCGCCTTGTATAATTTCCATGCCCTTCCGCTCATTTTTTCCTCACTTCCTTTCCCTATTCTCACCTTAGTCGACCTTTTTTCTTCCCTCACCTTCCCTCGTATTCCCTCACCCCTTCACCTTCCTTCACCTTGCTTATTTCCCTCACCTTCCGTTATCTCCCTTCACCTCTCCCCATTTTTTTCATCATCCCTCATTTCCCTGCCCTCTCTCTTTCACTTTTTTTTCCTCGCCTTCCCTCACTTTCCCTCATCTCTCACCTTACCTCAACATCCTTTACCTTCCCTCACTTTTCTTCGCTTTTCATCACCTTTACTCTTCTTCCATCACCTTCCCTCACCTTCCTATACTTTCCTTTAATTTCCCTCATTTCCCCATCACTTTCACCTTGCTATTTTTTTTCACCTTCCTTCACTTTCGCTCAATTCTCACCATTCCTCAAAAATTCTTCAACCATCCTTCACCTTCCCTCATTTTCCCTCACTTTCCATCACCTTCCCATACTTTCCCTATATTTCCTTTACCTTCCCTCATCTTCCCATTCTTTCATACTTTCCCTCAATTTCCTACATTTTCCCTCACCTTCACCTTCTCTCATCTCTCACCTTCCCTCCCTTTCCCTCCCATTCCCTCCCCTTCCCCTCCCCTCCCCTCCCTTCACCTTCCCTCCCCTTCACCTTTCCCCCTCCCACCCTTCTCCTCTCCCCTTCCCCTCCCTCCACTCCCTTCCCTCCCCTCCTCCCTTCCCCTTCACTACCTTCTCCTTCACTTTCCCTTCCCTTTTAACCCTCCTCCCTCCACCTTCCCCTCCCTTCACCTTCCCCTCCCTTCCCCTCCACTCCTTCCCCTCCCCGGGTCCCACCTCCTCCCCGCCTTCCTCCTCCTTTCCCCCTTTCCCTCCCCTCCCCTTCCCCCCTTCCTTCCACCCTCCACTCCCTCCCGTTACCCCTTCACCCTTTCCTGCCCTTCCCCTTCCGCCCCTCCCCTACCCTTCCCTCACCTCCCCCTTCCCCTCCCCTCCCCCTCCCCTTCCACCTTCCCCTTCCCCTCCCTTCCCTTCCCCTCCACCTCCCCTCGCCTCCCCTCCACCTTCCTCCCCCTCACCCTCCACTTTTCCCTCCCCCTCCTCCATCCCCTCCACCTTCCTTCACCTCCCCCCCCTCCCCTTCCTTTCACTCCCCCCCTCCACCTTCCCTCCACTTCCCTCGCCCTCCCACCACCTTCCACCTTCCCCCACCACGCAAACGACCCATCCATCATGAACGACCACAACGAACCCACAATTAAACGCCTTTCCCGTTGAGCTTCGAAGGTCTAGCGATGATGAGTAATAGGCATCCTGGGTCTGTCTTTATCAGGGACTAGAGGGAGTTACCATTCTCTTCGTGTCTGTCTACGGTCCTGTTTCTTGTCTGTCTGTGTTTTTTTAGTATGTGGGTCTTTCTCATTCTTTTTTTTTTCTCTCTTTTTGTTTCTTTTTTTAATTCTATATCTTCTTTCTCTTTCTCTTTTTCTCCTCTTCTCTCTACCTATTATTATCTCTTGCTTTGCTCTCTCCTTTCTCTCTGCTTCTCCTCTTCTTTCCTCCACCCTCTTTGATATATATATATTATATATATTATATATATATATATGACTATATTATGATATATTATATATATATATATATATATATATTTGTGTGTGTAGTGGGTGTGTGTGTGTGTTGTGTATGTGTGTATCCACACCACACACACACAATATATATATATATATATATATAATATAATATATATATATATATATATATTGTATATATATACTATATATATATCAGAACAGTTTAGAATGATGAAATTAGAGAGAATAATAACAACGAGCAACTGATAGTAGTCATATCGTTAAAATGTCTAAATGCTATTGGTTTCTTAATATTCTCCCTGATCATGTTCATTTTTCCCTTTTCGTATCTTATCATTATGTACTATTGTTGCCTTTTTACCTACGTATTTTGTTATTGTTATTATGTACTGAAGTTAGCATTTTAGTGTTATTGTTGTTATGATATAACGTTAGTGCATGTTGATTATGCAATTATACACTGTTTGTACTAGTATCATTGTCTTTATGATATCATATATTCTGTATCTACATTATCAGATTATTATCAGTAGTTATTATGTCTTATTTTATCGGTTTTAGTTCTTATCATTTACTTTTTTGTAATTTTTGGCTCGAATTCTTAGTTTCTTGTTATTATTGACATTATCATGACACTGTATGTAACTTTTATGATGATAACAATTTAAAAATAAGGACAATAGTAATGATAAATGATAGTGAATATGCAGTAATAGTAAAATTTATAATGATAAGAATAGTGATAATAATTATCATTACCATTATTATGTTTCATTTTAGTCATTATAATCATTTTTAATTTTCGTTATTATCATCATTCCTATAATATCATTATCACTTATCATTACCATCATTATCATAATCATTATCATTATTGATATTATCAATAAATCAATCATCATTATGATTACTACATTGGTCAGCGAAACAGCAATAAAACAAATAACGTCCGTCCCCCTCTAAATTCTACATCCTTAAAAGAAAAAAAGAAGAGAGGGGGAGAGAGAGAGAGACAGAAAAAAAATAAAATAAAGAAATAGGGAATGTATGGATAAAAGAAAAGAAAATAAGAGAGAAAAAATAAGTAAAAAAAAAAAAAAAAGGAATTACACACATAAAAGAAAATAAAAGAAATTAAGAGAGAAAAACACATTTTAAACAAAGCACGAGAAAAAAAATGAAGCATATAAAAAGAAAATACGAAAAAAAAGAAAGAAGAAAAAAGAAGAGAAGAAAATTAAACGAAAGAAAGGAAAAAAACGAAAAGAAAGGAAACAAAACATTGAACCCAAGACGCCAGCTAGGGCGCATAGGCGGTCCGAGAGACGAATGGGAGCGCTTCGGGAAGGGAGAGCTAACGAGACCGACCTTTCGCTGCAGAAAATCTCTCGTATCCGTCACATCCGAGTGGGGGAGAGGGTGAAGGGGGGGGGAGAGGGGTGGAGGGGGGGGAGAGGGGGGGGAGGGGGGGAGAGGGTGGAGGGGGGAAGGGGTGGAGGGGGGGAGAGAGGTGGGAGGGATGGTGGGGAGGGAGGGGAGTGGGGGGGGAATGGGGGTGAAAGGGGTTGGAGGAGAGAGAAGGATGTTGGGAGAGGTTTGGAAGGAGTTGGGGTGGGGTGGGGGAGGGATGGGGGATGTGGTGAAAGGGGTGGGGGTGAAATGGGTGTGGGGAGGGATAGGGAATCCGGTGAAAGGAGTGGGGGTGGGGAGGAGGGAGGGTGAATAGGGGTGGAGTGGGGAAGAGGGGGATGGAGGGGGTGAGAGGAGGTTGGGGTGGGTGAGTAGAGGACAGAGGGATGGTTGGGGAAAAGGGAAGGCAGATAGAAGGCCGGAAGAGGGGGTGGGGAGGAGGTGCCACAGATGAAAAGGATAGGAAGTGAAGAGTTGATTGAAGCATCACGGGTAAAGAGAATAAGGGGAGACACCATGGGGAGGGGAGAGACATACCATGGGGAGGGGAGAGACACCTTGGGGAGGGAAAAAACGCCATGGGGAGCGGAGAGACATCATGGGGAGAGAGACATACCTTGAGGAGGGGAGAGACACCATGGGGAAGAGAAAGACACAATGGGGAGGGAAGAGACACATTGGGAAGGGAAGAGACACCATGGGGAAGGAAAGACACAATGGGAGAGGAGAAACACCATGGGAGAGAGAAACATACCATGGGGAGGGAGAGACACCATAAGAAGGAAAAGACACCATAGAGAAAGAAGAAATACCATGAGAGAAAAAAATACCATTGGAAGAGTAAACATATTATTGAAAGGGGAGAGAAAAGATACCATAGCGAACTCTAGCAAGGGAATAATTTGTATGCGAGATGGAAAAAAAATGAATTTCATTTTTATTATTATTATCATTATTATCATTATTATTATCATTATTGTTATCCTCATCATCATTATTATTATTATTATCATTATTATTATCATTATCATTATCATTATTATTATTATTGTTATTATCATTATTATTATTATTATTATTATTATTATTATTATTATTATTATTATTATTATTATTATTATTATTATTATTATTATTATTATTATTATTATTATTATTATTATTATTATTATTATTATTATTGTTATTATTATTATCATTAATATTGTTATTATTATTATTATTGTTATTGCTGATTTAATTTTTGGTGGTCATCGTTGTAGGTTTGGTAAAGTAATGATGCCATTTCTGTTTGTCATCATTACCTTATTTCACATTCATGAGATACGCTTCGCTATGGTGTAAAATAGATTAATTCCATCTTTATAATTTTATAATGTTCCGTATTGTGACTTTTGATTAACATTTTCAATTTTCGCATTTGCATTATCCTTGTCAGCGCCCATAATTGGACTCGTAAAATTGATGCGATATAATTGTATAGTTTTAATTTAATTTCTCTCTTTTTTCCGAGAAAGAAGTGAGCGTGAAGGAGAGGAGAGAAGGGTATGGATAGAGAGGGAGAAGGGGAGAGGGAGGGAGGAATAGAGGGAAGGAGAGAAAGGAAGGAAGAGGGAGGGAGGGGAGGGAGGAAAGAGGGAAGGAGAGAAAGGAAGGAGTGAGGGAGGGAAAGGAACAGGAGAGGAAGAGGAGAGGAGAGAAGGAGGAAGGGGGGAAGAGAGAGAGGGAAAGAGGGAGATAAGGAGGGAGTGGAAGGAGAGAAGGAGGAAAGGGGGAAGAGAGAGAGGGAAGAATAGAAGGATGGGGAGAAAGAAGAGATGGAGTGAGGGAGAGAAGACAGACAGACAGACAGACAATCAAAAGGACAAAGAGAAAGAAAGACATACAACGGATAGACATAAAAAAGATAGACCGGGGAGACAGAATGAAAGAGGGAGATAGAGAGAAAGAG
>NW_020870577.1:104450-106656 GCF_003789085.1 Penaeus vannamei
ATATATATATATATATACATATATATATATATATATATATATATATATATATATGTATATATATACATACATATACATATATACACATATATACATACATACTTTATATGCATGCATGCATGTATATGTGTGTCTGTTCTTTTGTCGCAACATGCAAATTAAGATCGGTTCCACACTGAAGCGAAGCCCAAACAGACTGGCTTTTGGCAGACTTTTGAAAATGTTCCTTCTAAATCTTTTGTCAACGAAACGAGTGTGGAATAACCAAGGAATGTAAGCCCAGTGTGCTCTCCATCCCCCACTCCCTTCATTTCCCGTCGAGGTCGATTTTCTTTTTCTTTTTTTTTCTTTCTTTTTCTTTTTTTTTCTTCTTTTTCTTCTTCTTCTTCTTCTTCATTCTCTTCTCTTCTTCTTTTCTTCTTCTTCTTCTTCTTCTTCTTCTTCTTCTTCTTCTTCTTCTTTCTTTCTTCTTCTTCTTCTTCTTCTTCATTCTTTTCTTCTTCTTCTTCTCTTCTTTTCTTCTTTTCTTTTAGATTTTCCGAGCTGGCGTTTCGTTCTTGCACTTGGCACTTCTTCTGTTCGCTTCCGCCACACTTGACGTTTTATTACCCGGGTTGGTACGTTCTCTGTCAGTACCTCTTCGAGATATTTCCACTGATTGTTCTTTCTTTCCTTTTCTTTTCTTTCGTGTTCTTATTTCCTATTCTTGATACCAATAAAAGCTTTTTTTTTACGAGGACTCTTTTTCCACCACTCCTCCGTGATGTCTCTCTCCAGCTGCATCGCCAGTGTGTAGCGTAAGATAGCATCTCAAGAACCACTCTTCAACTTCTTGACCTCAGTTGCCTTTACAAAACCGAGCTCCATTTCTTACGACAGCCCCTGAGCCTTAAGCAGCTCCTCCTGTCACTTATAATGTTTGAATATGGCTGGTGACAGTCGCCCTAAACATGACCTTATCTCCCCAACGTAAATACGCCATCCACAGGGGTCGGAGGAACAACGCCACCTTTCGCCACCAGAGGGCCACGGGTCATCAGATGGACCGTCCAGCTGCCTGCATCACACACCCTTCCGCGGATGTCTTCGCCTTATTCATCCATCACCCTCCATGTCCTAATCTGAGCTGGATTTTTTTCCCCGCGGAGAGCGACCTCGCTTGCCCTCTCTTGAAGATTCTCGCGGGTCTTTTCAGGGTCTGACCCAGCGTGACCTTCCCCTTCTTGCTAGACGAGGGTTTTTGACCTGAACGTATTTCCTGCCGCCCCGTAGATGTATGTTTTTTTTACTTCTTTTGGTCACATGAATTTTAATTGTAAATATTATACGTCTCATTCCCCAAGCGTAAAGGTGAAAATTGAGTTCATCTAGTAACTGTCCTCTCACTTCTTCCATAAACCAGTTTGATTGATTAAACCCATGTCGCCAATGAGGACTCGTGTTTTCACCTTCCTGAATTTATTTCGGCAAAAATAGACCATCCTTTTGGAATCTCACCGCGGCGACGGAGGTAAACCTGATCCGCTTGTGTATTAGCATTTAATATGTAATCCAGACGGGCTGCTAATTCAGCTTCATGGGACGCAGAGTTGAATTTGGTCAAATTTATTTTCACGCCAACTAGAATATTCATGCACGAGATCCACTATCCAAATCTAGCTGCCAAGATCTAGCCCACGTTTGACCCTCCAAAGTTATTCTAACCTCGCCTTAATTACCACTTTTTTCGGAAACAATTTGAGTGATTTAGACGAACTCTCAACTCAACCACGCAGAACAGAGTTAATTAACCACCAAGGGCAATATAACCTAACCAACTCTAACAAAACCAAAATTATCTTAGAATCTGTCGGTTTGTTAGAATCGTGCCAGACTCGACCCAAAGAATATTCGTAGACATGCATAAATAAAGAAATAAATCCATATTTATCAGTCCAGACATGCATATCAACCGGACAAATAGATAATTCAATGTATATCTATCAGATATATAGACAGATATGCCTTCATTTCTGCATCTGTATTTATGAAAATTCTTTGGGTGGGGCCTCGCACAATTTTAATAAACCGGCCGTTTATTCTTAGTCACCCAACACATCCCAGGCCACCATTCTTAGGTCCAAAGTGTAACCTAGCTTTTATCACATCATTCACCTAGAAAACTCACAGTTGCCTGTTTACTACTCGTTTTTATCGAACATCATTC
>NW_020870577.1:113451-118451 GCF_003789085.1 Penaeus vannamei
ACCCCTCTACTCCCTCTACCCCCTCCACTCTCTCCCGGCTCACTCGCCCTTCCCCTCACCCTCTCTACCCTCTCCATCCCACACCCCTTCTCCGCCACCTATCTTCGCTCCTCCCTCCCCTTCCCCCATCCCCTTTTACTCCCTCTAGCCCCTCCAGCTCCCTCGCCTCCCTCCACCTCCCTCACCCCTTTACCCCCTGCAATCCTTCCTCCACTCCCACTCCCTTCCCTCCACCCGCCCTCCCCATCCCCTCACGCCCTCTACCCCCTCCACTGCCCCCCCCCCCCCCCGGGCCTAACTCTCTCCCTACAAACAATATAGAGGATTTAACTTGACGTGGCTGAATAGTCTCTCAGAGAATCGCCCGCGATTAATTTGAAAACTAGACCGTTAACAATATTCTCTCCGTTCTCTCTCCTTTCCTCCTTTCTTTCTTCCTCTCCGTTTCCTCTCCTTTCTTCCTTCCTTCTCTTCGCTTTCCTTTCTTCCTTCCTGCTTCCTTTCTTTCCTTCCGTTTCTCTCCTTTCCCTCCCTTCCTTTCTTCCTCTCTGTCCCTTGCTTCCTTCGTCTCTATGTTCCTTCCCTTTCTTCCTCTCTGCTCCTTCCTTCCTCCTTCTTCTCTCTTCCTTCCTCTCTGTTCCTTATTTTCTTCTTCTGTTCTTCTTTTCTTCTTCTGTTCCTTCCTTTTTTTTCTCTGATTCCTTACCTTTCTTTCTCTCTGTTCTTCCTTTCTTCTATCCTCTTTTTCTTCTTTCTTTTATACCATCTTATATTCCTTCGTTATTTCTTTCCTGGCTTCCTCACATCCTTCGTTCCTTATTTAATCCTTTCTTTCCTTCTTTTCTTTCTTCTTTCATTTGATCCTTTCTCCAACCCTTCTTCTTATTATTATTACTATTATTATTGTTATTATTATTATTATTATTATTATTATTATTATTATTATTATATTATTATCATCATTATCATTTATCATTATCTTTTTTTTTGGCTTTTCGATTCTTTGTGTCTTTATATCTGTCTGTATATTTGTCAGTCTCTGTGTATCTGTCTGTCTGTTTGTCTGTGTATCGTTCTTTTCATCTGCGCCTCTGTCTGCCTGTTTGTCTGTCTGTCTTTCATTCCTTCTCACCCATTATCAGATTCGCATCTATTGTCTCATCAGATGCAATTAACTGTGTAAGGGACCACTAATTATCATTTGTAATGGTAATTGTTATGACCTTAATCTCGATGCCTTATTTCTTTCCAAATTATTGAATTCTCTCTCTCTCTCTCTCTTCTCTAATTTTTTTTTTTTTTTTTCTCTCTTCCTTTTTCTCTCTCACTTTTTTTTCTCTCTTTTTTTTTTCTTTCTCTCTTTCTCGCTCTCTCTCTCTGTCTTCTTCTCCTCTCTGTCTCTCTCTTCTGTCCTGGTCTCTCTCTCTCTCTCTCTCTCCTCTCTCTCTCTCCTCTCTCCTCTCCTCTCTCCACCCTTCCACCCACTCTTCCCTTCCCTTCCCTCTCCCTCCTCTCCCCTTCCCACTCTCTCCCAGGCTCCCCTCACCCCTCTCCCTTTTCCCCTTCCCTCATTCACTCTCCCTACCCTCTCTCTCTCTCTCTCTCCCCATTTCCCCATAATACTTGAACATTTATTACGTCTCACTTCCCCTCACCTCCCCCCCCCCTCTGATTCCCATCCCCCCTTAATTAAAAAACAACACCAATTATTCCGACGAGTTTAATTGCCCCTGAGCACTGGATCTTGCCCCCCCCCTCTTTTTGTCATTACAATAGCGTCATCATTACTACAACCGGTATTCCCTCAACAAATAACGACGATAGTAAGATAAACCTAGTAATCTCTCTCTCTCTCTCTCTCTTCTCTTCTCTTCTCTCTCTCTCTCTCTCTCTCTCTCTCTCTCTCTCTCTCTCTCTCTCTCTCTCTCTCTTCTCTCTCTCTCCCTCTCCTCTCCCTCCCTCCCCTCTGTCCCCCCGTCTCTTCTCTGTCTCTCCTGTCTCTGTCTCGTCTTCTCTCTCTCTCTCTCTCTCTATTTATTTATCTATATTTTTCAGGGGGTTCTTTTTCTATTGGCCTTTAGCTTGTTATCTTATTCCATCGCTTAAAGAAATTAATGGCTTATGAAGACTTTTTTTTCCCTTTTTTTGGGGTTGATTATTTCCCTATACGGAATCTAATTATATCTATTATCCTTCTCATTAGACGCTTTTTTAATATCATTATCTTGATCTGCAAGAAGAAAGAAAGAAAGAAAGAAAGAAAGAAAAAATACAAGAAGGAATACAGTGTCTAGTTAACCTGGTATGTTTGCTTTCCTGGGTGGGTCGGGGGAGGGGGGGGAGTTTTGCCGTTGGAACAGCCTCCCTCCCGTATACCGGATTCAAGCGCATTCATTTAAAAGACCGTTCGTGTAAGCTCTGGCGGGACATGGCGAGCTCGTGTGGGAAATATGCAAATATGGGCGGGGCGGTTGTAAACACGAGGGTGACGCATTTCGGTGTATGATATTACCTACAAATTGGTTTGTTGTGATCAAGGTAGCGAGGGGGGTACGGGATGGGGGTGGGGGGGGGGAGAGGGAGAGGGGAAGGAGATAAGGGGGCTTGGGTAGGGAGGGAAGGGGTGTGGGGAAGGGGGGAAGGAAAGGTGGGGGGGAAGAGGTGGGATTGGGGAAGGGAGAGGAAAGAGGGGTAGGGAAGAGAAAGAAATTGATGTGTGGGTTGCGAGAGAAGGGAGGGTTGGGGGGAGAGAGAGAAAGAGCGAGACAGATAGGTAAGAATATAGATAAGTACCAGTGATGTGTATGTAGGTTGTGTGTGTGTGAGTGTGTGCGTGTGTCTGTGTGTGTGTGTGTGTGTATGTGTATGTGTATGTGTGGTGGGTGTGTGTATGTGTGTATGTGTGGAGTGTGTGTCTATGTCTGAGTGTATGTGTGTCTATGTGTGTGTGTGTGTCTGTATCTGAGTGTGAGTATGTATGTGTGTGTATGTGTGTGTGCGTGTGCGTGTGCGTATGCGTGTGCGTATGTGTGTGTGTGCGTGTGTGTATGTAATGTCTGCATGATTCATTTCGATGTGATGGCAAATCATTCATGCACTTATTACTTCTTAATCCATTAATTTATTCGAGCGTCGGAGTGAGGTAACGACCTAAAGACTAATAAAAATGTCAAGCAATTAATCTCTTCTTTATCACCATAATTATTTTTGGTGTTGTTGTTATTATTATTATCGTTATTATTGCTATCAGTCTTCTCTTTCTCTTTTTTCTCTTCTTTTCTTTTATTCTGGCCCTTTATTTTCTCTCTGTTCTGTCTCTCCTCTTTCTCTCTTCTTTTCCCCTCCCTATTCTCTGTTCGTCATTTTTTTTTCTCTCTCTCTACCTATTTCAATCTGTTTATCCATATATCTCTCTCTCTCTCTCTCTCTCTCTATCTATCTATCTATCTGTCTGTGTATCTATCTATCTATCTGTTAATATATCTATTTATCTTCTTTTTTTCTCTTTCTCCTTGCCTCCTCTCCCTCTCCCCCACACCCTCTCTCTCCTTCTCTCTCTCTCTCTCTCTCTCTCCCTCTCTTCCTCCTCTTTACTCTCTTCTCTCCTCTTATCTCTCTCATCTCCTCTCGCTTTCTCTTCTCCTCCTCTTCCCCTTTTCGAAGGCGAGGACGAGAGGAACGGGAATAATGTAATTTCTGGCAGTTGATCAAACATGTAAATCTGCCATTTACGAAAGCAGGTATGAGGAGAACGATGAAGAGAAGGAGGAGGGAGAAGGAGCAGAAGGAGAGAGGAAACAGAGGAGATAGGATGATGATGAGGAGGAGAACAGCGAGAAGAGGACGAGGAGAGGGAGTAGAAGGAGAGAGGATGACGATGAAATGGGAGGAGGAAGAGGAGGAAGGAGAAAGACGGATAAAGAGATGGATGAGGAAATTAGGGGGAGGAGGAAGAGGAGGAGGAGGAGGAGGAGGAAGAGTATATCGATGAAGTCTGGCGGAAGGAAGGAGAAATAGAGGAAGAAGAAGAAAGAGGGAGGAGGTGGAGATGAATAAGGAGACGGAGGAATAGGAAGAGATGGGAAAGAAGACGAGGAAGAGAATAAAGAAAGAAATAAAGAGAAAGAGAATAGGGAGAAGGAAACGGAGAAGAGGAGAATTACCCGAAGAAAAATAAGTGGGTAAAAGAACGTAAAAAGAAAACAGAAAAGAAAGAAGAGAAAAAGAAAACAAACAATAAAATAACAAGAAAGAATAACATAAAAAAATCAACCACAGGATGTAATGAGGTAGAGGGTAGGGGGAGGGGGGGGGTAGGGGTCAGTTATTAGGGCGGGCTTTGATTATCGGAAGAATTATAATTAATGAGCTTGTTTAAATTATGACGGGGATTATATTTCCGCTAATGCAATCATGATCAGAGATGAAGACTTGATTCCAATTAAAGGTCCCAAAAAGAGGAGAATCAAGTGTTTGTTCTTTACTTCAGTTCTGAAATCATCTTTATTTTTTTTCTATGAATTAAGGTGGAGTTTCTACGTATATTGGAAGTCAGGGAGTTTATGAAGATGATTTGAACGTCAATACGTAAAAATGAAAAATAAAACTTTAAAATATAAACTTTATGAACGTCAATACGTAAAAATGAAAAAATAAAAACTTTAAATATAAATTTGTTTTATGACGATGATTTGAATATCAATACGAAAAAAAACTTAGAAAATGAGTATTGGGATATGATACTCTCTCCCCTCCCCCACCCCGCCTCATCCCCCCCCCAAGACTTCTCTTCTCCCTATCTCCTTTTCTCCACTTCCTTTCTCCATCTCTTCTAATTTCTCTCTCTTCTCTTCCTTTCTTTTCTTCTATCCTTTTTATATATCCTTCTCCCGATTTTTATCTCTCATTCTCTCTCTTTCTTTACATTTTTCTCTTCTTTCTCTTTTTCCTCTCCCTCTCCTTCTTTTTCCTTTCTCTCTCTTTTTCCTCTCTCTCTCTCT
>NW_020870577.1:125951-130214 GCF_003789085.1 Penaeus vannamei
AAAGAAAGAAAAAAAGAAAAAGAAAAAAACGGAAGAGAAGACCGATCGACCAGCTGCTGCCTCTCCGCTGTCAGCCCTCACTGGCGTCCAGAAGCAGCGCCGGGCTTATTGTGTCCGCAAACGGGCTTTAACTGCTTCGAGGGCTGCCTCCCGCGGCGGGGCGGGGGACGGGGGGGGAGGGGGGAGGCGTAGGGGTTGTTTGGAGTGAGGGGGAGGGGTGTGGTGTGTTTAGGGGGGAGGTGCAGTGTGGTGTGTGTGTGGGGGGCGGGTTGCAGTGTGGGGGGTGCAGTGTGTGTGTGGGAGGGGGTGCAAGGGGTGCAGTGTGTGCGTGAAAGGGGGGAGTGGTGTGTGTGTGTGTGTGTGTGTGGTGTGTGTGTGTGTGTGTGTGTGTGTGTGTGTGTGTGTGGGTGTGGAGTGTGTGTGGGGGGGGTGGCATGTGTGTGTGTGTGTGCTGTGGAGTGTGTGTGTGTGTATGTGTGTGTTTATGTGCGCATGTCTTTGTGTATGTCAGAGGCATAGACAGACAGAGAAAGGGCGTTCCGTGTCTTTCACATGTACACGCCCATGCCTTTGCCTTTATATTTAGATCCCTCTCCTTGGATGTGACACACATAACTTTCGCATTTGTCCGATGCCTGAAGTTGCTTTGGAATCCAGGGCGTCCTTATCTAGTCCTCTCAGACGGTACGATATGTATCACTGGTTTAATTAGTTTTTTTTTTTCCTGAGTCTCATTAACGTTTCTTCTGGGGTTTTTTCTCGCCTTGTTAGTTTAATGTCGTGGTTTTTTGGTGGGGTATTTATTTATTTAATTTTTTTGCTTCGTCTTTTTTTGTATTTTTTTAATATTTGTTTTTCTTCGTTAAGTCCGGTATGCATTACATGTTTTTTTTCCTTCTTTCTTCTTCTTCTTTCTTCTCTTCTTTCTCTTCTTCTTCTTCTTCTTTCTTACTTTTTTATCATTTTTTATTTATTATTTATTTTTTTTGCTAAATGTTTAGTCCGTTAAATTTAGTACGTGGAAAGATTTGTGGTTTTCGTTCGTTGAGCACAGGGATGAGTACATTTTAAGGTGTGTGGGTTTCGGTCTTTTAGCACACTGTTGAGTACACATGAAGGCGTGTGCGTATCGGCCGTTTAGCACTTTGTTTAGCGCATAGTAAGGTGTGTACGTCTTTTAGTACATTGCAAGCATCTGTTGGGGCACGCGCGTGGTGATGCAGGTTGGCCCGTTGCTCGTCGCGTCTGCTACATGTCTGGGACACGTTGGTCAGCTGGTAAGTGGAGGGGTTGGGGGGCGGGGCGGGGGAAGGTTGTGTGTTGTATTCTTCCCTTTTTCTTGCCTTTCGTTTTTCTTTAGCTTTTTTTTGACGCTCGTTCGTTTATTTTCTGTCTGTCTTTCGTCTTCTCTCTCTTCTCTCTCTTCTCTCTCTCTCTCTCTTCTCTCTCTCTCCTCTTCTCTCTCTCTCTTCATCTCTCCTCTCTCTCTCTCTCTCTCTCTCTCTCTTCTCTCTCTCTCTCTCTCTCTCTCTCTCTCACACACACACACTCTCACACTCTCACATTCATTCTTTCTCTCCTCCTCTCTCTCCTCTCTCTCTCTCTATTTTTAGCTTGTCGCTCTCACTCTCTCTCTCCTCTCGTCTCTCTCCTCTCCTCTCTCTCTCCCTCTCTCTCCATCTCCCTCTCCCTCTCCCTCTCCCTCTCCCTCTCCCCTCTCCTCCCCTCCCCTCCCTCCTCACCCTTTCCCCCTCAGGTCCTACTCCTCCTCCTTTTCCTCCCATCCCTCCTTCCCCTTCTCCCTTTCTCCCGTCCCCCTCATTTCCTCTCGCCTCTCTCTCTCAATCCTCACGTCCCCTCTCACTCTCTCCCAGCACGGCCCTAGGCTGTCCCCAATGTGGACTAGCGGCATACCGCCAACGAGGCCACATCCCTCTCCCCAGTCAAGCGAGTCCAGTCCAGTCCGTCAGTCAGTCAGTCAGTCAGTCGGTTCGGTCAGATTAGTCGTCAGTTCAGTCAGTAGAACAGTCGGTCAGGTTCAGATCAGTCAGACAGTCGTCAGTCAGTCAGTCAGTCAGTCACAGTCATCAGTCAGTCAGATCAGTCAGTTTCAGTCAGGTCAGTCGGTTGGTCGGTTGGCGGGTCGGTCAGTCAGTCAGTCCATCCAGTTAGTCAGTCAGTGCAATCAGTCAGTCAGTCAGGTCAGTCATCCAGTTAGTCAAGTCAGTCAGTTAGTCAGTCAGTCATCAACATGTCCCTTATTCAGTCCGTCATTTCAAGTCAGTCAGTCAATCAGCCAGTCAGTCAGTCCAGTCAAGTCAAGTCAGTAGCCAGTCAGTTCAGTCCAGTCAGTGTCATAGGTCAGTCAGTCAGGCAGTCAGCCAACCAGTCGGTCAGTCAGTCCAGTCAGTCAGAGTCTGCCACGCCCACTCACCCACAGAAGGGGAAGGGGAGAGAGGGGGGTAGGGGGAAGAAGCGAAAGGATAGTGAGAATAAGAGAGAAGAGCGAGGAGAAGAGAGAAAAATCCTCAATAAGCGTGAATTGTTTCCCCTCCCTCCCCCCCACCCCACCGCCCATCCCCCCAGCGCGCCCGTCGCCTTTGCTGGACGGAGTGGGGAGTAGGGAGGGGAGTGGGGCGTAGGAGGAAGAGAGAGGGAAATAATATGGAGTAAATAATGTTAAAGCGATGAGAAATGCAAAAAAAAAAAGAAAAAAAATCTCCTTAAGCCTCCTTCCCCCCTCCTCTACCCCCGCCTCCCCACACACACACACCTGCCCACGGCCCACGGAAACGCCCACGGACAGATCTACTCTCGGGGGGAGGAGGGGGTGGGGGTGGGGGTGGGTAAATTTGAAGCTTTAAGAGGATCGTGTATATTTTTTCCCTGTTTTCCCTTTTCTTTTTTTTTTCTCTTTTCCCCTTGGATTATTTTCTCTATCTGAATCCCCACTTGTTCCTCTTCTCTCTCTCTCTCTCGTCTCTCTCTCTCTCTCTTCTCTCTCTTCGTCTCTCTCTTCTCTCCTCTCTTCTGTCTCGTCCTCTCTCTCTCTCTCTCTAGAAAATATGAGAGGAGAGAGAGACAGAGACAAAGAGCCAAACAGCCAGAGAGAAAAAGGGGAAAGAAAGAGAAAGAAGAAATAGAAAGAGCGAAAGAGAGAAAGAAGAAATAGAAAGAGCGAAAGAAAGATGGAAAGAGAGAACGCGTGTGGGTGCGATGCATTACGGGTCACGTGACCGCGGTGGCTGGCCCCAGGGAGTCGCCGTAGCGCAGGTCGAAGTAGGTCGCGTCGGACAAGAGAAAAGGAATTGGAAAGAAGAGAGAGAGGAGGAGGATTAGGAATGGAAGAAGATGGTCGCAGGATGAGATTTGGTTTCTCTTGTTCCCTTCTTTTCGCTTCTCAATCTTTCGTTTTCTTTTTTTTTTATTTTTTCTTCTTTTTTGTTTCTTCTTCTTCTTCTGCTTCGTCTCCGTTCTTCTCCTCTCCTGCCTTCTTCTTCTTCTTTCTTTCTTCTCCTCCTCCTCCTCGCTTCTTCTCCTTCCTCTCCTTCTTCTTCTTTTCTTTCTTTTCTTTTCTTTTCCTCTTGTCATCCCACCTTGATGTTCTTCCCCTCCGCCTCCCCCCTTCTCTCCCTGTGATCTCTCTACCTCTACACTCTCGCTTTTCTCCTCCACGTTACCTCTCCCTCTCTCCCTTCTCCATCTTCCTTCCTCACTTTTTCTCTTCCCCTTCCCTCCCTCTCCTCCCCCCACTCTCTTTCTGTCCCACTTGTCTCTCCTCCTCGCCTTTCTCCATCTTCTCTTCCCGCACTTTTTCTCCTCGCCTTTCCCTTCCGCCCTCTCTCTCTCGCTCCCTCCCCCCCGCTTCTCCTCCACTTGCCTCTCCTCCAGCCGTGCCGTGATCAATACACAGCTTCTCTCCCCTCAGAGCCGACCGTTGACCTACACGGTTGCTCTCACTCCCTCTGCCTCTCTCTCTCTCTCCCTCCTCCCTCTCTCTTCTCTCCCGTCTCATTCCGCCTGCTCGTGCTCCGCTCCGTCGCTCTCTCGTCTTCGTCGTACTCGTCTCTCTCTCGTCTCTTCTCTCTCTCTGCTCTCTCGTCGTCTCTCTCTCGTCTCTCTCGGTCTCTCTCTCATCTCGTCCTGCTCTCTCCTCGCCTCTCCACGCCCCCCCTCTCTTCTCGTCATCTCTCTCCTACGTCTCCTCTCTCTCTCTCCTCTCTCTTCTCTCTCTTCTCTCGTCAGTCTCGGTCGTACGATCTC
>NW_020870577.1:164145-171420 GCF_003789085.1 Penaeus vannamei
GAAGAGCGAAGGGAACATCCGTGTCAACCGAAGAGAAGACGCGCCGTTGCAAAAGGCAGCGCTGGCGGGATCCCCTTGCACGCCTGTTAGCCTGAGTACGAGAAATATGTTCATGTTATTTTTTTATTTTTATTTTTATCTTTATGTATTTAAAAAAAATATATAGTTTTTACCCCTCTGCTTTCTCTCTCTCTCTCTTCTCTCTTCTCTCTCTCTCTCTCTCTCTCTTCTCTCTCTCTCTCTCTCTCTCTCTCATATATATAATATATATATATATATATATATATATATATATATATATATATATATATATATATTTTTTTTTATATTCAATTCTGTCTGCTTGTCTGTCTCTGTCAGTCAGTCAGTCAGTCAGTAATTTTGTCTATCTGTCTCTCTGTATGTATGTCTAGCTCCCTCTCTCTCTTCTGCTCTGTCTCTGAATCTCTCTCATCACACTCTTCTCCTCCTCCTCCTCTCCTCCTCCCTCTCTCTCTCTCTCTCTCTCTCTCTCTCTCTCTCTCTCTTCTCTCCAACCTCCCTCCGTCCCCCTCTCTCCTCTCTTCTTTATACTTCTCGTCCACCTCTTTTCATTTTTCCCTCTTTGGAGAATGGATGCATTTTGCGTTGCGTGTTTTATATCATCGGGTTTAAAAGCCGCATGGATATGCCTTGTTCTGTTGTTTAGGCCCCCGTCTTGTCCCCTCTCCTTCCCCTCCCCCTTCCTCCCGCCCTCCTCTTCCCCGTCCTCCTTTCTCCGTCCTTTCGCTCCCCCATTCCTTTTTTCTCTCATTCCCTACCTCCTTCCTCTTCCACTTCCCTCCCTTTTCTCTCTCCCCCCCTTTCCTTTTCGTTTCTCTATCTCCTTCTCCCTCTTCTCTCCATCCCCTTCCTCTATCTACCCTTCTCCTCACACTTCCCCTCTCTATCTCCTCTTCCTCCACCTCTCCCCCCACCTCCTTCTTTTCTCTATCTGCTCCGCTCAATCCTTCCTTTTCGTTTATCTCATCTTGTCTTCCCTCCTCTTTCCCTCCATTCTCCCTCCTCCTTCCTTCTCCCTCTCCCCTCCTTCGTTCTCTTTCTACCTCTCCGCTTTTCCCGTCCCTCCTCCCTCCTTCGTCTCTCTCTACCCTCTCCCCTCTCCATCCTTCCGCCTTTCTCTTTCCCCCTTTCCTCCTTCCCCTTAAAGAAGGTATACAATCTGGTTTATGTTTTTTTTCTTCACTTTTTCCTTTTTCTCTTTTTTCAAGATTGAATAGGAATCTCAACTGGGATTTATCAGCATCCGATTCACGAGTATAAAGGATAAGAGGAAATGTATTTCTCTCTCTTTCTTTTTTCTTCTTCTCTCTCTCTCTTTTCTTTTCCTCTCTCTCTCTCTCTCTCTCTTCTCTTCTTTCTTCTCTCTCTCTCTTCTCTTTCTCTCTCTCTCTCTCTCTCTCTCTCTCTCTCTCTCTCTCTCTCTCTCTCTCTCTCTCTCTCTCTCTCTCTCTCTCTCTCTCTCTCTCTCTCTCTCTCTCTCTCTCTCTCTCTCTCTCTCTCTCTCTCTCTCTCTCTCTCTCGCTGTCTCTTTAGCTTTTTGCCCGCTTCTTTCTCTATTTGTCTGTTTATATTATTGTTACTATTACAGACCTCCTTATCGACATCATTATCAATGTCATTATCATTATCATTATTAATGTTGTTATTACCATTATTGTTATAATAATTATCATTGTTTCATTGTTTTGTTAAAATTTTATTGTTATTATTAATTCTATTATTGCTTTTATCCTTATTGTCATTATTATTACCATTATCATCATTCTTGTTATTTTGATTGTAGTTACTATAATAATAATAATAATAATGATAATGATAATAATAACAATGATATTAAGAAGTGCTATTATTATTTCTATTACTATTACTATCATTATTATTGTTATCACTACTATCCATGTTATCGTTATCATTAAGATTATTATTGTTATTATTATGATTAATATTGTCAAATATATCATTATTGGTATCATTATCATTAAATTTGTTATCATTACTATCATCATTATCATTTTTACTATTATTATTATCGTTATTACCTTTAGTATTACTATTATTGTTATTATTATTATCATTATTATTATCATTATAATTATCATTATCATTATCATTATTATGATTAGCATCATCGTCATCATCATCATCATTGTTAATATTATCATTATCATCATTAATGCTATTATTGTCATTGTATTTCTTATCTTTATTATCATTATTCTTGTTATTATTTTTTACTATTATCATTATTAGTATCATTATCATCATGATTATTGTTATCATTATTACTACTATCATTGTTAATAGTATCATTACTATTGTTATCCTCATTGTTATTGTTATTATCTATATTATGCATATTATCATTATTTTCGTTATCATCATTACTATTATTTTTATACAATTACCATTACTACTGCTGCTACTTTGGGTACTGCAATCACCATTGATTTTATCATCAGCAGCAGTAAGAGTATAATGATGAAAAAAAATCATAATCCCCTTTATCACTATCATCATTATTGTTATTCTTTTCATAATCATTTTTGCGGAATTTCCCCGTTTGAGGGAAATTTACGGTTCCTTGTCATGGGTTATCACTGAGCCTAATTTCGCATACGTAACTTGTTTAATCTGTTACGGGTAAATTTTGTAATTTAGAAGTAAAAATGTGTGTGGAATAGATTAAAAAACATATGAACAAGCCGACTATATGTTTAAAAATATATATGCCTAAAAAGTGTTATGAAGTTATTATGATATGAATGTAAAAGATAATTAAGCTAAAAGGCATTTTAGATTAGCACAAAAATGGACTCATAAACAGAATATTATCTCCAATGAACCATATTTCATTATTGCAATTATGAAACCATTATCACATGGAGATGAATTTATGACAATTTGCACAACCATAATCAAATACAACATATTAATTAAATGTAAAGCACTTTGGATTCCAGTGCTCTTTCACATTGTAACTAATAAAGCTTTATGGCAAATTGATTTAAAAATGAACCCATACTAACAGAATGATTTTCTCTTGATGAGTAAGGTGGAGATGTAGAGATAGTTACATTGTTTGTCTCGTGCACACGTATATCCATTGGCAATCGCTGTTTAAGTTTCTGTACAGATACCTACACGCGTGCACACACCTATACATAGATAAACATTAATGGAAAGATGGAAAGAGAAAGAGAGAGAGAGAGAGAGAGAGAGAGAGAGAGAGAGAGAGAGGAGAGAGAGAGAGAGAGAGAGAGAGAGAGAGAGAGAGAGAGAGAGACGACGAGAGAACGAGAGAGAGAAGAGAGAAAGAGATAAGATGAGATAGACCCAAGAAATATAACAAGAACAAAAAAAGAAAATTAAAAAAAAAACAACAAACAAAAACAAAACAAAATAAATTCGAACAAAGAAAACACACATAACACACACCTTCCCTAAAAATGCACACTCTCCACCCCTCCCCTCCCACACACCCACTTCCAGCACCCCGTCCCCTTCCCTTCCCTCCACCCCTTCACACACCCTCTCCTCACACTGATCTGCCAGAACATCAAGACAGCATCCCACTGATTGCCGGACTGATAGCGGCGAAGTCACGTTGCATAAATTAAGCAGTGATAGTGTTGCAACGTCGTGTGGGCTTAATGACAAAAGTCGAGTGTGGCAGAATGTCCCTTGAGGATCTGGAAGAGACAGAAGCGAAGAGTGGAAGGAGGGAACCGATGGGAAGGAGGGGAGGAGTGGGAAGGAAGATGGGAAGGAGAGGAGGCGTTTGGAAATGAGGGAGGAGTGGAGGGGGAAGGAGGGAAGGGGAGGAGGGGAAGGAGGGAGGAAGGAGGGAAAGGAGGGGAAGAGACGAGGAGGGGGGAAGGAGGGAAGGAGGAAGAGGGGAGGGGGAAGGAGGAAAGGGAGGAGGGGGGAAGGAGGGAAGGGAGGAAGGAGGAAGGGGGGGAGAGAATTGGAGGAAGAGGGAAGGGGAGGGGGAGGGGGGAAAGGGGGAGATGTCTTATTATTGGAGAAGGTTAAGGATGATAACAACCACAAAAATACTGATAACGACAGTGATGATATTTAATACTGAAAAAGAAATAGAAATGAAGATTAGACAAAACAAACAACAACAGTAACAAAATACACAACGGTTCAGCCAAAAGAAAAGAAAGAAAAAAAATATATACACCTTTGCTTTCACTATTTTGGCTAAAATCTACGTCCCTCTTTCTCTCGTTTTCTTCCGGGTATTAGTTCTCTCTCCCCCGCCCCCCCCTTACCTCGTCCGGAAGGCTTCGTCCCATTTGCAATCTGCATAACCGAAGCCCTCATTGCAACCTCGTGTATTCATTGGGAGATTTGTCGTCCTCTTCTCTCTCTCTCTCTCTCCTTTCTCTTTTTTTTTAGGTAATTCTTTCTTGATTTTTTTTTTACATTTTTTAGATTTCTTTTTCTTCTTTCATTTTTTTATTATTCTTCTCCATCTCTCCATTGTCTTCCCTTCCCTCCCTTCCTCTCGCAGGCTCTCTCACAATTTCTTAGTCACCCCTTTCGCTTTCTCCAAGAATTACCAACTGTTTCTCTTCCTTATTCACACAAAAGAAAAATTCCTTTTTGTCTATTTATTTCTAATTAAAATTTTCTCTCTCCGTCTGCACAAATGAACTCTTTTGCAGATGAAGGACCGATATACATTACATCCAGACTGAACGCATGGAAAAGTTTAATCCTGACTGTTTTCTATTTTTTATTATAGTTTATTTTTTTGTTTTAGTTATTTCCTTTATTATCATTTTTTCTTTCACATCTCGATTAACTTTTGCTTTGTTTATAACTTTTTTCTGGTCCCTTTCCTTAGTTGTCTGTCTCGTCTTCTTCTTCTCTCGCTCTCTCTCACAATCCCCCCTCTCTGTATCTCTCTCTCTCTTCTTCATCAAACCCTTATTACTCCCTTCACATCTTCCTCTTTCATCCACACCTCTCTTTCCTCCTCACTACCCACGTTTCATCCCTCCCCTCCCTTCCTTCTCGTTGTAATAATTCCTTCTTCTCTCTCTCTCTCTCTCCTCCTTTCCTCCCCTCTATTTGCCTCTAATTCCCTTCCTCTTCGATCCATCTTATCCTTCCCCTTTCCCCTTTCTTTGAAGATTTGCCTCCCTTGCTTTTGAGGAAATATTCCCCTCGCCAAAGACAAGCGACCTGGTTGTTAAAATTTTGAGAAGCCCGATGAACATTCCTTATAGGGACATGCATACTTACCGAAATAGATACGTATCTATCAGTCGGTCTATGCATATCTACCGGATAGACGGATAGATAGATGTATATGTATCAGATAGATAGACAGATATACGTTTAGTTCTGTGAATATGTATGTCCGTATATGCGAATATCTATTAGGTCGGGCCTCGAACGCTTTTAACGAACTGGCCGATGGTGGAGAGAATAGTTGAGGTAAAACTTAACTTTTGCTGGTGTGAAGAGAGATGAAAGAAGACCTCATTTTCGATTCTGTCTTGTGATCCTCCTTCTCCATTTTCTCTTTTAGAATTTGAAATGTTATGTTGGGATTCCCCTCTCTTCTTCTTCATACTCTCGTCTATCCTCTCCTTTCTCCTTCTCTTCTTCTTCTTCCCCTCCTCTCTCCTCTCTCTTCCTTTCTCCTTCCCTTATCTCTGCTCTCTCTTCCTTTCTCCTTCTCCTCTCCTCTCTCCTCTCTCTTCCTATCTCCTTCTCCCCTTCTCTCTCTCCTCTCTTCCTTTCTCCTTCTACCCTCCTCTCTCCTCTCTCTTCTTTTCTCCTTCACCCCTTATCTCTCCTCCACTCCCCTCCTTTCTCCTCCTCTCCTCATCTCAGCATCTCCACTCTCCTCACTTCTGTCTCTAGCATGTCTAAATGGAACCGGAAAAAAGTGCTGGATCCACTCCAAATTTTGTGTGAAGTTGATTTAATTGCATATCTGATGAAACCTCCCGGAGAAGATGAGAGAAAAAAGTGGGTACTAACCCCATTAAGGAGCTAAAAGACCGCCAGGATTCATTTTGCAAACGTCTCGGCGCATCTCGAGATATGCCGAAAGGGCTGAAGAGAAGCGCGACACGTGCCGTTACAACACGCCGGTGCAATTGCATGAGAGAAATGCTTCATGTGATAAATGATTTATCCTTATTGCAGGTTTATTGACAGGGTGTTCAGTCAGCAACAGTAAATAATATGAGACTATAGACGATATTATTTATTGACAGGGTGTTCAGTCAGCATCGGTAAATAATATGAGACTTAAGAGGATATTATTTTTTGTATGAGTCGTTTGAAGTGTTCAGTCCGTTGATGTTTTTCTTTGGCCGTTGAAAGAATTACGGATCACTCAGTAAAAATCTACATATACCTGTGGGGATTATTACAGTAGGAAAATGGCCTTATAATTGTTGTTGTTGTATCGTTGAAATATGTGTTTATTATCATTATTATTATTGTTATTATCATTATTGTTATTATCACTATTATTACTATTATTATTACTGTTATCATCATTTTCATTATTATTATTATTATTATTACTATTATCATTATTACTATCATTATCATTGTGTTGTTATTATCACTTTTACCATTATCATTGTTTATTATCATTTCTATTTCTCATTATTGTTCATTATATTACTATTATATTATTATAAATAATTAAATTATTATTATTACATTATTTAATATCTACTATTATTAATCATTATTACATAGTAATACTATATATTACTATCACTATTATTATCATTATCATTGTTCTTGTTCTTGTTTATTCTTATTCCTTCTTATTACCTACTCATCATCCTCTTCATCATTCACTCATCCATCATCACCATCATCATCCATCATTAATCAACCAGAATCAGCACTATCATCCATCTAACGCATCAGTATAATCACCTTAATCAACTCTCATAAGCATCACGCCTCATCTAAATCAACACCATCGTCAGCATCCATCACATCATCATCAGTAGGATCAGTCACCTCATTTTTTTTCAACAATTCAACCACCACCCACACCCATACACCATCATTAATTCTACCACCAACCACCACACACCATCAGATAATCCACCACCCACCACCACCATACAATCACTGAACCATCTCATCACCCCCACCATAATCATCAATCACGCACCACCATACGAAATCATCATCACCATCGATTCAGTCATCATCCATCACACCATCATCATCATCACC